>VBVQ01002536.1:0-24308 GCA_011636635.1 Tetramorium simillimum
GAGAGAGAGAGAGAGAGAGAGAGAGAGAGAGAGAGCTAGCTTATAGAAAGTACTCGATGTGAAGTCCAAGAGCGTGCTATTGAAGTTGACCAAGTGGTCCATAGAGATGTATTTAATAGCGTTAAAACGGTAACTCAATTATCCATGGAGATCGAGGATTCCACAAGGCGGAAATTCTCAATTACCCTTCAGGTAACCTCGAGATTCCGGAGGGTACCTTTAAAGGGAAACCGCGTAACAGTTTCTTATATGGGGTTTAAGATCGTCGGAAATACCGCGCGCGTCTTTGAGACTCGAAAATGACTTTCACCGTGGCGTCGCGTCTAAAAAGGAACCAAACGCAAAAATGAGAAAAGGAAGCGAAAACCGAAAGCCGCAGAAAAGTCCATAAAAAGTGGCATTCCTCTTTCCTTCACTCTCTCGTTCTCTCACTCTTTGAGAGATGTCTCGAGATGCTTTTCACGGTGAAAAAGCACATTCTTCTTTCCATATTCCTTTAAACGTAATCTAATGATTTTGGTTTTACAATCTGATAAACTCATATCTAACAAATATCCTCTTGTCGAAAAAAAATGTTATCACAAAAATAATTTAATATTGATTTTTGGCAGTTAAGAATTATGATACTTGGATATACATATATTGAGAATCATAAATAACATAGAAAGAGAAAGAGAGAAGGAGAAAAAGCGTACATGTATAAGACAATGAAAGTCCACATAGTGCTTCATTAAAGGATGATTAAAAATTTACATGAAAAAATTGCGATACATTTTTTATATGAGAATAATTAAATTTAAAAAATTCAATTTAGTCAATATTCAATTTATTTTAGGCGCAATTACAGATAAATTTCTATTTATTAATTTTTAGCAAGCTATATTAAATTGTATGTAATAAGTTATTAAATTATCAAGTTTAGATATATAAATTGATGTATTTAAATGTTATGTCTTTCCCATGACTTACACGTAGTGAATAGACCGTGAAAATCATTTCATAGCAATCAACGTGTCTTCGTAATCTATCATGAAATAAATATAAAACATTTAAAAATATTCTATATTGTATGAAACGTAGTGTTGGCAAGCTAATGCAATAAAGGAAATAAGAGAGAGAGAGAGAGAGCGAAAGAGCGTGTGTTTGAGTCATAAATAACGTTGCTCACATTTGAATGACTTACAAGCAAAGTGGTACAAACAGTGCAAATCGCTCCGTCGGGAAGAGCGATTTGAAGTTATTTTTTAAACATACTTATACGTCCTTCCAGCGTTTTGTTGAAATTTGTCACTTGTCTCAAATGGAAGTCTCGAACGTCCCGAGACAAAACTTGGCGTAAAGCGTTTTGCGAGCGGTCTACGTCGCGGAGCGTTATTCTGGAGAAGACAAACAGGATGCCGGAACGACGAGTTTGTAGCGGGTTACACAGAGAACGACTAGAGACCAGAGGTCTTCTTGGAATCCGTGGTTTTCGCGCGATTTCTCTCCCTAGTACCACGCAAAAGCTTCAAAACTAAAGTCCTAATATTTGAGAGAGAAATACGCGAATGCGGAAATGAAGCCGAGCATTGTACATTAATACTTTTCTAATCGATACCGCTAATATAACGCACGAGCGTGATGTATCGATTTTCTTTTCGAGTAAGCTTTTCAGTTTTCAAATTGTCGTGCGTTGTCATTATAAGATAGACGACAGATTGAAGGAGACTAGAAGCGCGAGATAGCCCGTGTAGCCCGTAAGCTCTGCGGTATTCTTTTTACGACAGTACGGTAGCAACAACTTGTTACAATTATGAGAGAAGGTGAGCTAATGCTTAAAAGTTTAATATTAAAAGTCGGATGCAGCTGCAGCATCGCCGACAAGCTGATCTGGGGAAGAAGGGTACTTCGGAAGTAACTCGAGCACGGAGGAGTTGCAACTAGCCACGGTGACCGCCGGAAGTGAAGTATCGATGTACCTTAAGCATCCCTTGACCCTTACATATCTAAAGCAAAGATACACCGATATCCCTTTCGTACGAGCATCTGCACTCCGTTTTATCGACGATATCGAGTGGATATCCGCTCAAAGATCGTCGTGACAGCGGGAGATGAAGGGGAATGGGAGAAGACAAAGTTGGCCGGCAACATCTTAAGCCCCGTGGCGTCTATAATAACTGTTCGATATCGGGAGCGAAGCGTCGATACTCCGAGACATCGCATGAACGTCTTGTAAACGCATCCGAAAACGAGATCTACCCGACACCCCCTTTCGGGGCATCTGCAATCTCCGTTTGCTCGAGGATCGCGAGTGGGTATCACTTTGAGGACCATCGCTGACAGAGGAACGAAGAAGAAGAAGAAGAAGAGCGGAGGCGAGAGAAGAGATGGAAAGATGCGCCGCACGCGCCGTGCCGCGTCTCTCTCTCTCTCTCTCTCTCTGTGTGCTGCTGCTGCTGCTGCTGCTGCTGCTGCTGCTGCTGCTGCTGCTGGTGCTGATGCTGGTGGTGCTGATGCTGGTGGTGCCGCTGCCGCTGCCGCTACCGCTGCCGCTGCTGCGGCGCGGTAGAGGAGAGCGCGAGCGAGGGTGCGCGAGACACGGAGTGAGGAGATGAAGCTTTCGGGGGTGGTCGGGTTGCCATGGCAGCTACCCCGGCCGGGCAGCAGACCCCAGTCTTGCCGCGGCGGTCGCCGAGTGCGCGACGGCTCCGTTTTCCTTTTCCCTCGCGTTCTCGCTGCTCTTTTTTGTCCGCACCGCTCCGAAAACCGCGGCGCGACCTCCGGCACTGTGCGATACACACTCTGATACACGCCGCGTCGTTTCTTGGTGAATAAGTCCAGCCCCCGGTGCCGCGGGGATCTCAGTGAGTTAGCAGAGTTTAGCGGACGCGAGCAACGTCGAACGTACGATCCGGATCGTCCGTCGCGATAGAAATGTAATGCTCCCGCAGTCGTGGAAAACCCGGTCGACGACGACAGCTCTCTCTCTCTCTCTCTCTCTCGTTTATCTATCTATCTATCTCTCTTTCTCTTTTGAGTCTATCCGAAAGTTCACTTTGTGCAGTTTCTCGAAAACCTCCTTTCTGTCAACTTTTCGGAAACACTCCGAAATAGTCGTAACCCGATCTCGTACGGTGCTCGATCTTCGGTCCTAGGGATCCTCGATAGATTTTCTCACAATAGGATATTGTACTCTTATTTTTTTATATCCCTTTATCAGTCGCTGCGATTATTAAAGAAATTGAAGTTTTCATGCAAAATTTTAAGATTCCGGGAATTGAATATCAATTTATATTAGAGAATGTATGAAGAATATAGCATTATATTATATCGAGTATATCTGATAAGCTACGTAATATTTTCATATTGTCGTTAATATAAATATTTCTCCATTAATTATAATTATCCTGCTATTTTTCTAAAGGATAACACGCCGTGTCATTTTTCCGGAAATTGTTCTATGTCATTCGTCGTAACGGAATAACAGCATAATACAGAGAGTTTTTGTATTACATTAAAACATATAAAACATATATAAAACATATGTGATACGTAAACAGTTGCACGAAAACATTTAAATTTAATCACATCATTTTCGTGACATCTCTCCAAACGGTTATCTAATAGAATGAACCTAATGAAATATATATGATAATGCAAACAATTAAAATGTAAACTACACACACATATATATATATATATATGTACAAAGTGAACTTTGAATTTCGCAATGCAGAGAAGTGTCTAAAGCTCCGCATAATACCTATACCGCGTAATAGTGAAACCAGATTTACATCGTAATGTAGATATAGTTGAAATGTAGGTGATATATAATTAATCACTGGGTCGTTCCGCGTGGATCATCGTTCTAACGCGGAATACGGTCCGAATGATATCACATCGCATAATTCTCGCGGAGTGTCTCCGAGACGCCGGCGTAATACCCCGGTTCATAGTAAAACCAAATTTACATGGCAGCGCATAGCTACGGCACGGTTACCGGTTACCACCACGGTCGAGGTCTCGCGGTGGATCCAGCCCCTGTTTTAGCGCGGTATTTGCCGAATGCGGCGCGGCGGTGTGACCTACTCTTATCTCCCATTTTCCTCCGTTGCGGCGGAGTTCGGATGAAAGTTTACCACGATGCGCGCGGTGAATTCGGATCCCCCGGCATCTCGAGAGTAATCCACATGATGTTTCGATATTAATCTCGTGCGCGCGCACACGGCGAGACATTATTCCCCGCGAAATTAAATTCGCAAGCTAGACTCACGCCAATCGCATCATCAGATGCGATGCGCAATGATCAGATCGCTTCTCCCTCGCGTCTCGCGCGGCGAAATCGTACGGCCGCGCCGCGACGCGACGCGACGCGACGCGACGCGACGCACGGGCAACGGCCAAAATGAACTCTCCTACAAACGTCAACATTTACTTACAACTCGGCGATTGCTCGCTCGCGCGCGGTGCAGCCAGATCTAATTTTTCGAGATGAATCTCATAAACTCGAAACACTCGGAAGCTCTCCCTTTACTTCTCTTCGCAATCTTACCTCTCCAATAGTATTGATTTGCTGAACAAATAAACGTAAATAAAGTATCCGAGACGGACAACATCCGTTCGCAATTGGGTTTTGAGTTACAAGTGAGAGACAATCATTTCGAATATGTTTACAAGAGAATATCAATTTTATTTCGACTTGTTATTGACAAGTTTGCTACTTATTTGTGTAATGTATGAAAATATCATGTTTTAATTAATTGCTTGTATATTTGAAAAAACAAAACTAGCAGGCAAATATCGGACCCCAAATGAATAACTCAAAATACGGAACGTTTACGCCTTTCATACGCGATAAAATAAACGCTCACCGGATGTTCGCCTAATTGATTAATTGATTAATTCCGATCAAATGGCGTTGCGTTAGTGTAATTAAAAATACGACATGCTCTCTGACATTCATTTATATTAATAAATACATTATAAACGATGCATCGAAATAGCGTTCGTTACATTTTGCAATTCCGTTTTCATTCCAATGCGGTATTTTGCATATGAATATTTTGTTGATAGTTTATGACATAAATGTTGGAGCAAAATTAATAGTTGCTCGTTTTCGCCTGTCGACATCGCAACGACGACCACCGTGTCGACACGTTCGACGACCTCCGTGTCGTCTCGAAGCTCCGCGCGCGCGCGCGCGCGCGCGCGATGGAAGAAAAACATCAGCTCTGAATTATAGTCAAAGAATATCTATCTTACAAAGTACGAGTATCCATTATGTGTGTCAAAATAAGGGCGCCAACAGTCGCGCGTATAACAAAAATGTTAAACGTTAACGACCCCAAGTCGCGGAGAATCTATAATAATAAATCTTTCTCTTTAAGGAAAAAAAAAAAAAAAAAAAACTTGAAAAGAAATTTTTATAATTCCCCCCCGAGGTTGGGCATACGAGCGGTAAATTCGTTAGTATTCCAATGTAACTGACATTCAAAGCTTCGCAGAACTTCTATTGAAAATAATTTTAAAAAAATGCAGCGACAGTCTCCATTCCCGTGTAGAGAGTTCCCGAGTATAATTTTCTACAGTAAATCCCTACGTGGATTTACCGCCGTGATACGTTCGACGATGTCAATCAATGAAATTTTTATCCACCCGAGATATGCTCTCGAGCGATAATTTTCAATATGTTCCCAATCGTCAATATCTGTGTTCAATTGCATTTGCACGACTCGACGTGACGCCGCGTCATGAACGCTTGCGTAATCGTAACTGGGAAAAAGTATTGTGTCTACTTCAATCAATCTGGATTTACTTCGTCAAGGTAAATTTAGGTCGCGGAAAGGGTTCTCTCAATTGAATCCGGACACGACTGCAGTTGCAGTCGTTGATTACGATCGCGAATCGTGCCGTTAATTGTACAACACTGTTACTTTACGATATGTATAAAAGAATCGCATATTTCTTGCTCCAAATTATCAACAGTATACGAATAGAAGTAAAACTCTGGAAATTGTTGTCGAAGAAAGCTCAGGATAAAATTTATTCGAAATTATCAAGGTATCGAGGAAAGAGCTTCTTTTTAATGCATTTGTGTATTAATTTTATCAAGTAGCTTCTAAACACTTTGCACTATACTGTCGTTCGTTATCAAAAGAATCACGATTCGTGCAAAGAATCAAATTGTATGACAGAAAAGAAATGTAGAAACAAAAAACTGAAATATAAGTATAAACAATAGGCAAGAAAATAATTTCCCTCGCATGTTGCATTGAATTTATCGCATCAGATTTACTGCTAGTTTTTATGTGTTTTTATATTATTGCAGATATCATGTCTTACAAGAATATTCTGCAAAATATCTTATTAAATTCTCTTTTCTAATTACAACTAGATGTGTAGATGGTACATTATTGCGCCGTGTTAATGTTAGTGATATTAATTCTAATATAAAGAATTGAAAATGGCGAGTGAAAAATGCGAGAAACGTATCGCGAATATATAAATCGTTTTGTTAAAAATGTTTGACGCGAAATGTTTTCCATACGGAAAAATCGACACGATGTCATATTTGCACAAAGTGCTCCGTGATTCCGTTACTCTTTCCCACCTCTTTCCCTCGCGCGCAGATTGACGACCTCGTCGGCGGCTCGCAAAGGATGGGTGAGAGATATATTTTACCTCAAGACAAATTAGAGAATAAAGAGCGAATTCCGCGCGTGGCGCAAGCGCCCGCTAGATATCGCCGAAGCTCGTTTTGAGCACGCTCGAGAATTTAATTGCTAGCGTTCTTAGGATTCCCAGTGGAAGTTTCTTTTCTATGCCACTATACACGTCTTCATCCTTCCGATCGTTAGGCCCCCACTAACAAGTTTACGATTCTATCCTCCAACGTCTCCAAACTTCCTGCCATTATTTGCACAATTTTGCTTCTTTTTCGTCTACATCAATTTTCATAGAAAATATCTACGTAAGGAGAAGCGCGCATTTTGGACATAACATCTCGTATACTACACGCTACTGCAGAGATCTTACAATTTTTCTCATAATAGAAAATATTATCATGTTTCTGGATGGAGTGACATTCTTCCCGGCCATCTTTTTACTAGGTGTACGTAAAAGAAAAATTAAATTAAAAATTAATTATTTAATTAATTTTTGCATTTTTAACAAGATATTTCCTATGTTTTCTAGACTAGCTTTCTGAGTTGTGTTGTAAATTTTAGTGAAGAAAAATTCTTATTCTTTTCTCTCTTTTGACCATATTTTAATTCGCCTCTCTATCGGATCAACAGCGTCCCGCTCGTGCACCATGTATGAATATTGCATAAACGCGAAGCGCAATTTTCCCGGTACATCGTTGGATTGACAAATTTACCGCGAACGCGTCGGTGGAACTTTGCGGAGTGGACACCTCGTTAAAGATCGCTATGCAACTCGGTTAGCTCGGTTAGGAAGCTACACCCGATTTTCTCTATTGCGGATAGATAAGCGGTTGAGCATAATTTTCAGAATTGAGAGATGATTCTAGTTCAGAGAAGGCAAATTCAGTATTTAGATATTAAGCGTATTTAGCACTTGATATTGTTTCATAAAAATAATAAAAATAATTGTTAATATACAAAAAGAAATAATACAAATATTAATCAATTACTATTACTTTTTCGCATTTTAATGAATAATTATTTATCAATATAAGATATAAGTACGTATTTTTTTCTTTTTTTTTTTGGAAACAGAAAAGTCGATTTACAAGTGATCAAAGAAGCTAAATATACATGTATTTGTAAAATATAGAATACATTTTATAAACACTAAAAAGAAATTTTGCTTTCTCAAGAATAACTATATAAATAAATAGTTATTACAAAAAAGAATGATAAAATATTTCTAATATCGTTCATATTGTACTTTTAATTTTTACTCTCTCTCTCTCTCTCTCTCTCTCTCTCTATCTCCTACCTAATTGTTCTCTCACATTACAATTCATATGGATTTTTCAATTTAGCGAAACATTGAAAGTAGAAATATATTTTTTTTAGAGGATTGGCAAACTTTATAAAATAAACTACGAAAAGAGAAGTGAAAGCAGAGAAAGTAGGAAACATTGCGCATCTCCCTTTCGTTTTTTTATCATAAAAGGCCTTGTGCTTTATTTAATTTCTCTTTGAAGAATATCGTGAGAATTGCACCTGCTTCCTTTCCTTTCCTTCTTTCAGTGATAATAAATCTTCGTGACTATACTCTCGTTGGAACTCAGTACCAGGAATTCTTCAAATCCACAACCTTCTTGTTACCGTGCCCAACGATTTGTGGATGAAAAAGACAAAACAGCGAAAAATAAAATGACGCATGAAACTAGTTTGCAAAGAATTAATTCTTCACCATTCATATTATTACTATCATATTTTGACTTAATTTTCGACAAGTCGTAAATCAGCATATCCATGATGCACTGACTTATATTAGACTTGTATTTTATTAGACTGCATACAGACTTGTATTTTTGACAGCGCAACGGTAACAAGACTTTTCATTTTGATATAAAAAATATATATCTTTCGGATATTTTTGTATATATGTCGCGTGCCTACTACGTCATCTGCAAATTAATACTTGCATATTAAAAATGAAAAAAACTTTAAAATATAATACAATTGTGTAAAATTTCACTTTATTAACTTGATTAGCTTTCTCGAAACGAGCGCGAACGTCTTTATTCTAACAAAAGTCATATAACTTATATCAGAATTAATGCCTGTCGCCAAGTTTCCATTCAATCTAAATATTATGTAATCAAATAAGATTTGAAACAATCTAACTAGGTGCGTATTTCTAACTATAACACCACTTACAAAGCTTACGCTCGGAGAGTCGTGGGATAGACGCAGCAGCAACCCACCGAGCTGTCTCTCGGCTCTTTTATTATTATTATTATTATTATTATTATTATTATTATCATCCTCATCCTTCCGCAAGATATCGCACGCATTCGTTCGCGGCCGGGGGAGCTTATTTGTTATTCAAAGGACGTCGTAGGAAGAAATGCAAATGCTACCCCGGCTAGGGGTTTCAGTGCTTTCTACGCGTACTCCGCCACGGCTTCACATTTTCCCGCGTCACACATATATTCCATCTCCTTTCCTCACGTCGCAACCAGTTGATTCGCCGTTTCGCTTTTTCCTACATTTTCATGATGGGAAATTGAAAGCCTGGGCGTAAGAACCAAACAAGCCCACTTTTTCACGCGGTGCGTCACTTGGTAATCGACGAGCAGCAACGAAAATAATATTCAACTAACGGCATTTAGAAAATAATCACTTATTTTTATTTGTTGATCGAAATAGTAGGCATCAAGCGAAATAGTATCTAATTAATTGTGTACAGAGTAATTGTATTTATACGGTTAGGTTTAATTAACAGACGAAAATGATATTAGACATAAATGAGAATAAGAAAGTTAGATTAATTAATATTTCATATGAATAATAACACATATCTTTGATATCTTAAAAGAGGGAAGAGAATGATAGAAGAAGACGAAGCGAGAAAGAAAGTAAAATAGATAAAAAAAGTGAACCTGAACACGCACGGTTTCTGCGGCAATCGAAACGCGTTATAAATGTTGTCGCAACATTTTCGATATTCCCTTCTGGAATACGATGAAATGCCCGATAAAATTTCAAAATGTTTCGGACAGCTTCTTGGCTCTCTTATAAGGTTTGAAAAAGTGAACTCTCTCGCAGGTCGGGGCTTGAATTCCCATTTAACACGTCTCTCCCCTTTCAAGCACTAGGTATCCCTTTCCCTCGTCGTCCCGCGTTTTACGACTACTGCTAAATGTGACCGTTTCATTCTCATCTCGCGATAATACCGAACACAACATTTATAAGATAAGTATATAATATAAGAAACTGAGAAACTAAAATCACTAAATATATTTGACAATTCTGACAGTCTCTCTTATCGATTATTACAAAATTACATTTACATAATGGTATCCAATATAAATAATATTATTAATTTAAAACCATCAAAAGAATTTATTATTAAAAGAGGATTAACTTGAAATAATATTGATACATGAACAAATAATAATTTAATATCTGTCCGTTATAAAATTACTGCGCATGCAGTCAAACGGTTCGATTAGAATATGAAGAATTCGAAATGATAGCGCGTGACTCGCTTAAAGTCACCGGGGTTACATTAAATCTCGAGATTTTCGAAACGGAGTTTGAATATCAATGGCGCGAGCACTGCGTCGCATGCGAGATTAAACGGAGTCGACGAGCGGCATTTTATTCGACTGTAAATTTCACCGGCCGCGTAGATATCGGCGATGTAATTATTAATTTAATTAAGTTGCGCGACGGAGTCGGTGCGATTCATTGCGGGCCCAACGGCTCTTCGCGAATCACCAAGGAAATCTTGGCGATTCCTCGCAATTCCTCGTGTCTCCCGAGGAAATCTCTAAATGCAATCGTGCTTTTTATAGATTTTCGATAATTAAGGCCGTGCAGAAGGCGTGTACGCGCGCGCAAACGTACGGCGCGGGCGGTAAAACCTGGCAAATGATGCACATTGTTTGTATGTCATTTGATTTACGCTGTGTAAACGACGTGAGCGAGAGCTACGACCTACTTAGTATGTATTCGCCAGGAGTAATCGAGAGGGCAAAGGCAGTTACTCGTCGTAGACGAAAAGATCCGCTTTGCACTTTCGTGCATGGAGTAGATCAGTCGCTTTCTATGTAAATCGTGTACGGTACATCATCTCACAGCGAACGTACTTTCGATTTTAACCCTGAAATGCGCGGCTGTTTGATTAAAGGCGGTGAAATTTTATACATTTCGCTTCTTCGTTCCCTTTTCTTCTCGTTACTCCGTTTCACCGTGAATACAAAAATAACTATATTGTAAGATTATAGAAGCGAGAAAAGGGACAAGCTAGAGAAGTCTCCATTTTTTCTTAATTGAATTACTGTAAAAACATAGCATACTGTTGCACTTTCAATTGAAGCTTAATGCTGACTTGAACGCGGAAAACCCGCGATTGAGAAAGGCTACATGAAAGTTGAAAATAAACGTCGTGGAGAATAACGGTTGTATTGCACAATTCAACAATCGATTCGAATCGCGCGCCTCTGTCAAAGTGAATCGCCCCCGACTAAACTCGCTTCCGATCAAACTGCGTTACGAATACAATGCAGCACATTTCTAGAACCGTCCAAGCTTGTTACCGAATAAATCGTTATCTTGTAATTGCCGCGCACAATAGCTAAACATGTCTATTATTCGTCTCTTGCCCCCGTATTTGCTAAAAAATACGTTATCCGCGAATGCTGCGAATGCGGCTTTCGCGGTTTGTTTTGTTTCGTCACGTTTCTATCTGGCAATATTTATTAACGTCTCTTTCTTCATTAGGGCTTTCTGCATAACTAGACTTAAGAAAGAGCAATTGAAGCTTTTCTTGTTTTTAAAATGTGTATGCGTAGGTATTTGATTAAAATTCTAATGAAATGTTTATGAAAATTCTAGTAATTTAAAAATTATTTATTATTAAAAATTATTTGATATTGTTCAAAATTACATTACTTCAATTAATACATTATTCAATATTACTTGTTGTTTATTGTTTGTCCAATTGCGTAAACGCCATTTAAAACTTAATTCAATAAAAAGCATCAAATAAATATATTATTATCATATGCTTTTATAAAATAAATGTTTATCGAAAAGCCTGAAAAGATGTGAATATTCTTCAAAAATCAATGTTCTAGTCGAGCCATTCGAGCTGGCTCGACCAGTAATAATCTCTCAGCGCAAATCTAATCGAACAGAGTTTGTGAAACAACTCGCGTTTCTCGCGCGTGTGCGATTTACTCTACCATTTACTCGACAAAGCAACATCGTTGCGCTTTGTCTTTTCACGAATCACGGCAAAGGAAGATATTATTCTGAGCTAATCCCCGCTCATAATTTATAATTTCGCGACGAGAGAATCGGAAATAGCGACAAATATTTGAACATTTATTTCAGAATCCAATCGAAACGTGGCAGCTTGATAATCAACACTGTCAAAGAACTAGGATATATAAAATAAATTGCACTTTGGTTTACTTAACAAAATTGTGAATTTGATCCAACGATACTTGTGCTTCCGTGCCGCTCTGTCGGCCTCCTGGATAATCCCGCCACTTTGGAGACGATCAGTGTAAAGCTTCACGTGTGTGCATAAGTTATTGTTTCAAATACGTAGACTCAGTGTGGGATTACAACATGGCGAACTGACCTACTCTCCATAAATCCAACGAGTAATATTTAAATCGACCCAAGTACTCGCCGGGAGACTCGAAGGACTTGTAACGTTGATGAGAATGTCCCAGATGACTCGACTTATCGAAGATAAGATAAGATGTTGCGAAATGAAAGGCACGCAGCGCCGCGCCGCGCCGTGTCTTGCTTTTAGCTTGGCTTCGACGGCGATAAAACTTTCCTGAAACGGTACGGCGCGGCGCGGCGCGCGGTACTGTGTAAGCAACACTTAAACGAGATCTTCAATTTACCTTTGGCGAATCATTCGATTCCCTCGCGACATGCTATAAACAAGTTTCCGCCCCTACGAGCGCGCCACGACTCGCGCCTATCGCGTGCGCGCAAAAGCGAGAGTATCCCGCGCGAGAACTTCAATCTAGCTCGAGATATCCGCGTCCTTTGAAGATAGCACCGGACCAAGACAGGTCCGGAAAGAGATAGAAATTTTCGCTCGGCGATGCGACCCGCGGCTCTGGAATCCCGTAGCTTTGAAATTGCGACGTGACGATCGTGACCCCAACGGATCGATCCTAAAAGCGGCGTCCGCCAAGGGTAAACCGCTTTAACCAAAATTTTGTACACTAATACTCTCCATAATACTCGGATATTGGATATCAAATACCGCAAATAACACGCAATTCAATTGCTTGTTCCAAACGCTTGGGTGATTTTTCCAAAAAAGTCTTTTTCAGGAAAATTAAAGACCTGAAAAAAACATTGGATCCTGATACATTACACCTGATATTATATTATACATTTGATGGATATTTCATAGAGAATCTGTATATTAACGCACATTAATAAACAGGGTAAGTCAAACATTTCTAAATGTCTTACAGCTTCTTTTCGAAAAAAGGCGGCGATATCGAATTCGCAGCGATTCGATTAAAAATTCACACAACTCATCTGAATCTTTCGCAATGTAAGTTTTTGAACCAAACAGTATAAGCCAAGCAAGAAATTTTAATCGAAGAGGCGCCTCCCTGTCTCCCTCTTTTATTCACAACTTTTTAATTTTCTACTTTATATGACTTGGTGACTAAGCCATAAATTAAAATTACTTTCAGAAAAAGTTTACTGAAAATTGACTGCAGGATAGTCTTTTTGTTATCTGTATACGCTCTTGAGGAAGATAACACATCGTCTCCTTAATTCTTAACTGTTTATTTTAGAAATTGTCGATGCTACGATATTGAAAACTTTCCTTCTAGTTTACTAACTCTCGTTACCGTTTTTTGGTTCCAAGAAAATGTGCAATCTAAGATGCCGTATATAGGGAAGAAGGAGAAAGATACGCCGTCTACAATGTACTTAATTCCTTCTTGCGGCCGATAATACCGCTCGCATCGTTTCACCGAGATCGATTTTCTGGGATGATAAAAATGCTCGGGACGGCTTTTCATCACGAGCCAAGAGTTCTAGGGGGTGTTCCGGACATATCACGTTATACATCGGAGATTAGACTAAACAAAGGATACTAAAGATTGAAAAATTACAGTCAATAAGAGTCTTCCATTAAATTTTTATAAAGAAACATCACGTTCGCAAAACCGTCCATCCAAGAATTCTCAAGCAATTCCGTTCCGTTAGTTAAGTATTACTGGTTTCATGGTGAATTCTTTATTCGAATTATCTTGACTTCTCGGAACATGTTTGCTTCATTGCCAAACTTTCATTAATCATGTGGGGAAAACAAATTTTTCGCAGCATGTGCATTTCGCACATAAAACGGAATCGTGACGTTTATAGTTAATGTCTTATACTTGGCGCATAAAATATGAATCGAATTTCCCTCGCGCTCAATGTACTATCGACTTCCCGCTTTATAAAATTCCATTACGAAACTTTACTTAACTCGACACCCGTATGTAAAACGCTGTTCTATAATTTCTATCTACGTTACGTCCCACCATGTTAAATCGAGATCACTTTGATCTTGCAAGTTACTCTGCGAGCCTATAATTATTTTCAAACTTGTCGTCATTACTTGGCAAATAGGATACTCTATTTCACGTTTAAAGAACACGTGTTACTTTCCGTTGAATAAAGTCGCAACTGCTGTCGCAACTACCTTTAAATCAATTAATTTTACAAATGCAAGCGGTGTCTTGCGACAAATTCATATCTGCATATACATTTGCAAATTAAAAATGACACAGTATAAATGCATAGAATACTTTTTATTCATAATTTTACTTTAGTATCATAAATTAATTATGCTTTTAAATGCATGATTTTAAATTACATTAGATTTATTAATAATGTATTAACCAGATTATATCACGTTTAAATTTATATCGACTTACAATTTACAATTAAATTAATTAAATATGAATTTAACGATAGAAAAAAATTTTTAAATATTTTTAATGTTTGCTTCATTTAGCCTAGCATTAAACGAGATAAAATACAATAGAGCACAGTTGGCGATGCAGTTTTTTCCTCGTGAATGGTTTAATCTACTTCAGCCATACATTAAACGCGCTTTAAAGTGGTAAGCGCTAAATAGATACCGATTATAGACGGTATTATCTAATTACACGATTATCGAACAGCGTGTGCAAAGGGAACCTGTCTCTACTGAAGTTGGGGCTAAAGTTGGGGCAGTTTGCGAACCGCAGGCTTTGAAGTTACCTCGACCCACTAAAATATCGCCAGATGCTGCACGGAGTTCCAGATTTTTCGTGGGAAGCATTATTAACGGGTCCCACATGAAGAGAGTGAGAGAATGAGAGGAGCTCGATGATAAAGACTAGATAATAAATTTAATTCACAAGCATAATAATGCACATAATAAACATGTAACATGAAACATTAAAGTGATCCAATCGATTCGTTTTTCCAAACAAATTTCTTCTGTTTACTTATAATGTATACTTATAAAGTATCAAACTACATGTTTTAATGTAAATTTTATAAACCGTGGATTTGTTTTTACTTGTGTTTAAAATGTCATATTATTTGGTTCTGAAATACGAGGATTACTAGCGATTTTCCAATGGAGCTTATCATGTCGCGAGCACACGGTTCTCTCACGCTTCATCTTCTCAGAGAGCTCAGTTGAGGAAAGAAGAAGAGCTCCCGTGAGGGAGAAAAACGCGCTGCGGTGCCGTGGACAAGACGGAGGAATCGGATGGAAACCCCGAGCTCTTGAGGAAATAGCCTACAGACCTTGCCGCACGACCCGCTTAAGCACGACTATGGCGATATATTTCAGGCAAGAAACTCAGAGCTCGTTAGCACGTGGAAATCGCGGGAAAATCCGCGTACGTCGCGAGCTCTCTCTTGTACGGACTTGCGGAAAACCGAGGAGAATTTGCACGACAAGCGTGAATTTCTTCAGCCGAATATACGCGTAGTATAATAGTATCGTGAAATTAGAAGCGCAAGAAAATCCAGAGGAAATGCTAAAATTAAAAAAATAGAAATATCCATTACGTGAAATTTAAATATTCGAGTATATGATAAAACTCCAACGTCTAGATATCAGCTTTCATAAATTAATTACTTTTACGATAATTAATGTTAAATAAAAACATCTGGAATCTCTCGGAGATCTTAATCGTGATAAAAAAAAAACTGTATTCCATAAAATTAAAAGACAGCCTTCGTGAAACAGCAGCACAAGTATGGAAGTCCATGAGCTTGCTACGACTTATAAAACTTTGCGAGCCAGAAATTGTTTCAAAAATTCCGGTTTGAGATTTTCGCGAACCTGTCTGTCTCGCGCGCGCGCGCGCGCGAGCGGAAACGGCCGCGCCGTGTAGTTTCAACGTCTGTCGATATCGCGTAATAGACTGTGTTGCCAGGTGTACTGAAAGGTGGAATAGGAAAACGCTCGAAAGTAAATACGTTCATCCTGGGAGCAGTGAATCGTCGCATTGTCGAGTTCACCGTCTCGCGAACGCCAAGTTCACTCGCACACAACGGCGACGCCTTCGCGGGTATCGCACGCATTGTGCCTCGAGAGTCTTGGTCGTGGCAAACTTATCCAATTACTAATAAAACTTAACGACATCTAATTAACGATTAAACACCGTCAAACTGTTACGCGACAAGAAGCACGCGCGCGTGTATGTACATATGTATACACATGTATAAGGAATAAACGCACGTTTTTCGCGTTTCTGAAATTTTATGTCTTAGATCTTGGAAAATGAAAAACGGATTTTTCACAATGTAAAATACGATTGATCCAAGTTTGGGCGTTTGTCGTTTTCTCTCATTGTAGTTCAAGCTTGTGAAAATTGTATAAAATTGAATATGATAAGTAATATCAAGCTTTATATATTCTAATAATTATTAACAAATGATGGACTGCTATATAATCTGAGGATACTACTTGATGACTGTTCCTGATTGAGATTGTAAGGAAATCTATAGATAAATAAATGTAAGATAAATTTGCTCAGTGTGTTATTGTCAGAAATTCTTCATATGATAGCCCGCGATGAAGTCGCCACTCGGCGAATATCGATTCGTGCCATCGTTCTTCCGCTCGCCGAATTCAAGTGTGTGACCTCTTCTTCGTCGTTGATCTTTTTCTTCCTTCTTGTCTCTCTCCTGGCATTCGTCTTGCTTTACTCCAGCGTTCTCTCCTGATCTTCCGTGTCTCCTCGGCGATTTATCGCTTCGCTCGATAGGTCTTCACGGCTCGATCGTTCTGTTAAATGTATTCGCACGAAACTTTCCAAGGCAACGGTTTCAAACAATTTCGAATTTGCTTACGAATATATCGCAAAAGTCGGATTATTTGATTTATTCTTACTACCGATGCATACAAAATAAATTGGATCTCCAAAATCGAAATCTTGCACGACAATTCACGAAACAAATACCTCTTCGCGATTATTCATTCGTACATGATAAATTAGTATATTTATAAAATTGGATCGTATTTCTTCAAATGAGTTTTTAAATTTTCATTACAATTACATTCATTGTAATTTAATGCTGATCATACAGAAAATCATTTTCTAAAATTTCCCAGCATTATCGAGGTGAGATTATAAAAAAATAAAATAAAAGTATTTGTATGGAATTTATATGGAAGGGAACATTGTTTCAGTTGAACGTATTCAATATCACCAAAATTAAAAGATCATCGGTAGTAAACCAACATTTCATGTGCAACAACGCTGGAATGGAGCTAAATATACTCGCGTTTTCCCCCGATTGCTTTTTCAAAAATTAAAATGTACCGCAATGCACGATATATCGCGGATCGATGACGTTTCGTTCTGCCGCGCGTTTAGCGATCTAGCAATCTAATGACCTACGACATTAAAAATACGACAGGACTGATGACGGGCTTTAATACATATCTGCGATTGGGAAATGCCAGAGTTTATTATGCATGCGATATGGGCGAGCGCGCTTCGTCACGAGGTCGTCATCGAATTCGATCTTCGAAGACGACGATGCGCGTCTCTTTTCCTCAAGACGAGGACTTGTTGGCAGTCTCGTTCCATTTGCCATGTAACGACTTCGGTGAGGTTCAAACGGAGTAAATCCCGTCGTGGATTGCTTTGTGGATACTCTCGTGGTAACGACAGAAATGCTTGTAAAAGTTTCAGAGTAAGAGTAGACTAACAATAAGTTTGTGGTATGTATCAATAAGGATAGTTACCTAAAGTAATCTAAAATACATCAAATAAATAGAGGAAATTTAATTCTTTATCGTAACGTTAAACTACCAAGTCTCTCCTTTCCTGGCCGGATAAGAACTCTGACTCTACAACATGGTTTTTACATATACAGAGAGAGATTCAGGAATATTATACTGGAAATATATTGTTTTACACAAATACTTCTTATATTATCCGTATATTCCATGGAATTGTATCGCGGAGCGCTAAATAAACTACGATTCTCTCTTTCTCTCTCTTTTTCTTGCTTTCCATTTTATCGGACTTCTCGCGGATGTCGTACTCGCGGAAGCAGAGAAATGGCCGAGTCAGCGCAGATACGGGGAGAGTTATCGGCGGGATTCCCGAGAATTCCCGCGAAATATCCTCGAGTTTCTTACTCGAGCGGATCGGGCTGCGAGTCACGTGGCCGTTCTGAAATCGCGAGCGCGCAAGAGAACTGCGAGAGTTTTGCGTTTCGCTTGCACAGAGAAAGCAGGGATATTACGGGAATCCACCTTTTAGTAGAAGGGAAAGGCTCATTGCCGATCAATAGCGTCTATCTTATATCCGGGCAGACATTTAATTTTATTTGGATAAATGTGACATTCGCGCGCTTCGAGAATAGACATTCGATTATGTGTACAAGTGCAAATGAAGTTTATCATGAAAAAAAAACTTGCAAGATATTTTAATTCCTTTTCCATCAAGCATAAACTTTCATAGCTATTTCTCATATATCTGATCACTTCCTTGCGAACTCTCCCGAAATCCTCGCTTTCAACTTTAGAATCTTTCTACTATCGTATTCGATTTCAGCAGTGTCTCCGATCTTTTAGATTTTTACAAAGTTGAAAATGTATAGAGCAACAATTTCATTCTTATTGTTTTTACAATGCTCATACAATATCATAAATACTAAAGGGTTTAGAAACAGATTGAAATAACACAGCTCTTTTTCTAAAAGCGGAATGTCTGTCGAATTTAGATATTTTTCACAATTGTTGTGCTTGCGGTTGAAATCGCATATTGCAAGAAAAAAAAAGAAAATAGAAAGAAACGTCGATAAAATGGGATACAAATGTTTCCTCGGAAGTTAGTATCCGTCGAAGAATGCTACTTCGTGCCGTTATTTGACGCTCGTATCTAGGCCGTCCTAAAACGGCGGAAACGAACAACGCTGTAAGGAACGCGAACTCGATAAACAGGATTCGCATCTACATCCGTGCAGACAGCTCGCTCGCTCTCTCTCTCTCTCTCTCTCTCTCTTTGCAACGAACTTGTAAGGAACTCGTAAAGATCTCGTAACGATCTCGCGAAAGGACCCACCGCTACCAGTGTATCTTCGCGATTTCGTCTCGTCGACACAGCAATATAGAGGCGTCGCGTCGTGAAAGCGCGGATATAGACCCGAGCTCTCACAGGATATCAAAGCTGAGCTTTTAATGCGAGAGGGGAAAAAATAAAAAATGGACCATCACCTCTCGCAGCGTACTCGCATCGAGATCAAGTGACGAGTTATTGCGAACGTACTCAGTGATCATGTTTAAAACGAATCCAAGAGTTATCAACAGGTTTGTAAATCTGCAATATAACGGTCGAAAGCTGTACGAGTGTATCGCATATAACAAGATCTTGAAAAAAATATTCCAATAAAATTTTGCAAAGAGTAGCAACGAGTAGATTGCAATCTTGTCGAATAATTATCATTGAAAGAAATGAACAAGAAGATGTGCGATTTTGAAGATGTGCGAGTCTGTAGATTAAGATAACGTAATACATCATCGCGATAAGAATATCGCTCTCGTATCTACCGATTCCAACGAGAGAAGGTCATTAGTGCGATATAGGTGAGCTCATGCACTTCGACTCGGTAGAAATTAACGTTTTACCCGCCATAAAACCCTCTTTCACGCCATTCGAGAAACGTGTAATTAACGGATAGCGCGTTCAGATCTTCTTATGTTTAAACTTTCGTAACTAAGATCGATGAGGCTTCTGCCATACATTCGCCTATGATACGATAGGTCGTGCAAAAAAAAATATGAACGAAATTAGAAGACCGGGCGATAGATGGCTGGACGATAAAATGAACGGAAGACAAAGGGTCTTCCCAATCCCGTTCGCATTGCGAAGATGGCGAATTATTGGAAGTATCCGTCGCGTTTCCCCTGAAAACGGATAATCCTGCCGTGCGCCTAGCCAGTCCGTAATTAATCAAACTTCGCGGCATAGTTCTCTGCGGAGAACTCATAAGATCGCGTTCGCGCGCGCGCGCGCGACGGTATTACAATTGAGCCTCGCGAAAAGCCTCGACTTAAATTTCGCACTCAAGTTTTGCTGCGTTGCGATCGCAGGATTACAGAATGTTATTATTCTGTCCTGTTATTATTCTATCCTACTTTTTTATTTGAAAAAAATTAATGTACGTTACTCTCGCAATTGTAATGTTGAATTGAGAAAAGAGGCACATGATGGATTAAAATTGATTTCGGATTTAATTGTAAACATTCATTGATCAAAATTAAATTGAAAATACACTAGAGAAATTCCGAGGCGCAAAGAAGGTGGAGGCAAATTGTTACTTCTTCTCGAAGCGAAGCTTAGTAATTGGCGCTGGATGAACGTCTTGCCCTACCCTCGATCTTGACTGATCGTCCTGTCAGGAGCGCGAGTCTTTTCTTATCGGGAAAAAAAAGGATAGCTGATGGCTCTAGCGTGCGTTCAAGAAACGCGGATAACCCACGCGACCTACAAAAGGCGGGGGAGACGAGCTTACCAGACTACCTTACACGTTGTGGCGAGAGCGCGAGCAAAATTATCCACGCTTAACATTTAAATCAACAAACTATCTATGAGCGCCCGGAGTAACGTATGTCCGAACAATCCGAACCGACGATCGTGAATCATTGCAAATTTCAATTGCGCTACATACGATTTCGCACGAGCGCGGCTTTTCGATTTGCATCGATAAGTATGATATAGTGCGCCGTAGGTAATTTCAGATATGTAAATTACAATATCGATATATTCCTGCGACAAGTCGATGGCGAAAAAGTTCTACATGGCTTGTCAGATAATATTTGCTGTATTACATATTTACATCTCGAGCAAGCGAGGTATGATATACGTTATATCGTATGTAATATATGGGACCGTCGCGCGCAAATAAGATACCATTGCAGATTCATTCGTTTTACGTGGGAAAGAGACCGCTGGGAAATTTTTATGTGTTATACACGGATACATTAATTTAGGTTTTTATTTAAATTGCAAGTATGATTTTTATTATTATTAAAAAATTACTTTGTTTCTCGGTACGTGACTCCTAACATGTCCAGTATGCATATCTATTAGATTATTGTGTCACTACTGCGTATAAATAAAAAGTGGCGCATAAACTTGTGTATAATAATTCTGTTCTGATAATTTACATCGAAATATTAAATCTCTTTTAATTTTTAAATGCAATGCAAATGCGATTTTTTAAATGCAAATTATACAGCTTTCAAAACAAACAGCTCATTTGCGTACAGCGTTTAACATTGAATTTTATGGAAAATTCACTTCAGCAGCTTTGACAATTGAAAATTAATTTCAGCAATTTCCCAGTGATTACATATCGCATGTCCTGCATTGCAGATTTGCTGGCCCCGACACAGGATTTCGAGTAGCACCGATCTATAATCGGAGCGTAACACGTCCCCGCATGTCATTCGCGACGTAACGCGGCACGTATGTATATCTCTCGCGCGCGCGTATACGTTTACGTTTACGATCGGGACGCATCCAAGTTACGAGAATGCGAAGGTATCGCGTAAGGAGATTCTTCAACCATCGATCGCCATGGACGAATAAGAAAGGAGGAAAAAGACGTCGTGTCGTGAGTGGGACGAGAAAATTATATATCGATCGATGAGTGAGATACACTTGTGACTGTACAGCTAAGGTGTATGTACGCCAAAGCGCCATGTATTCACATGGATTTTCAGTCAATGAGCTGTAAATTTTATTCAATCGATCGAGCTACAAAAAGAAACAGAGTCTCATCAAAGAAAGTCTCCCTCCCACTCAGTCTTACATCACTGCACTGATCTTACGTCGTTATGTAAAATCGTAACTAGCATTACATGCAATAATAGCTGACCTCTTTCTCTTTCATTGTAATGACGTTGTCCTACGTGATCCTTACTGGTTTAAAAACGAATTTAAAAAAAATACCCGATAATATACAATCTTTCTCGAGACCATTCCATTTGAGAAAACATCACTCGTAGTCTATGGAAGGAAGACTTCTCCGCTTTCCTTCCTGACTATTTCTATTTCCTTAAAAGATTTCCGAGCACGATTGTGCCATCGTATGCACTTGAGTTGTAAACAAGGGACTTAGTGTTATTATTGAGTACGTATCATGCAGAAATAATTTAACAACTAAGCACACCGTTCTTGCAATCCTCACATAAATCTTTGACAGAAATAATTCTTTCCTATTTCTTCTTAACTTTGTACTTTTGTGTTATGCCTATTTAACATTGAGATTCAGTTTAACTCATTTGATTATAAGCACCGTATATGTGGATATTCATGTAAATGTCAAACGAACGAACTAAAAATATCACGAGCGTCATTCATTTTGAAACGGAAATGATTCTCTCGTGGAAGACGCATAAACTGAACGTCTTTATAAAGTCGCTGCGAGTCGATTCCAACGAAAAGATGCATCTACCTCTGAGATGCAAATCTTCCTTTCCGGAAGGAAGAGGCCTCGTAATTGGGAGATGAACGTGTTACCCTTGCCTCGCGAAGATTGATGATCGCGTCCGACGAAGAGCCGGGCGCCCTTAAATGATGAAGACTCCTCTCCGTCGGATCCAGCGGAGAAGAGAGAAAATTATCTACCCGATCTAACGGCAATTTCACCACGACGACGAACGTGCCTCGGCCGTGCGAGGGGCCGTGCGACGTCGCGTCGCGTCGCGTCGCGTCGCATCGCCCCCGCTGCACGTCCACCTCGACGAAATTCACGGGAGGGTAATAATTTCGTAGCGAGATATTTTTCTATTCGCTGAAAGTGTGAAGCATCAATCCAAGTGCAACAGGTTTATACTTGTTCGCAAAGACTGATTGCACGTTTCTCTGGCACGATTTTTATTTATATACTGGATAATAGTAACACTAGTAACCAGTATTGTGATATAAATGATGCAAATAGAAGAATTGAATTTTAGATAAATTGTACATCACCATGAATTAATTTCAATACGAATACGACTGCTTGATTTTTACATTTGCATACATTCTAAATATAAAAAGTCCAAACAACGCCGGACAGTTTAAGCTAGTAATTTACAAATCATCAAAAGAGAGCCAATAAAACGGAAGAAAGAGAATATATCCCAACATTGTACATATTACATTGTATATCGAGTGAAAAAAGCTATCGAAGAGAGCCGCGATGAATCGCAACTATTGCGGCGCTACGACGTCGCGTGGATGTTATTCAAGGAATCGCCACGAAATAAAAGTGACGAAATCGTGGCCAGACGAGAAATAAATGATGAAGCATAGAAATACTCACCAGCCGATGTCTTGTCCTGTCTGCTCCTTCGCCGCTGACGGGAACGCACTCGTCGAACGTTGGAACCGAAAAACACGATACTCCGTCCGTCAGTCCCGTAGCACCGCGTCTCGCATAAAACTGAAAAATTCGAAAGAAAGCATAAGCAACAAGACAGAAGCAACATGGTGAAGGATTAGGTGAGGGTGCAGGTGGGGAGAAGGTGACTTCTTGGAATCGGCTCGCGCCTCGAAGATCGATTACTCGAATTAAAAAAATAAGCTATCGGCTTGTGCGGCCAACGATGAGCCAACGAGTAGCGTGCAATAAAACGCGCAAATATTCAAGCTTTAGAAATATAAAAAGAAAGGAGGATAAACAAACTTATTATCGCACACACACACTCATATAAACCTGATTAAATCTGCTATTTTGTCCGCTATCGCGCGTCCGTTCGCATGTATCGCTTAATATCGAGTTCAAATAGATTTCTATGTTTCAATTAAGGCTACAAATTGGAATGATATACATATATACTTAACCCATTAACGCCCAAAATGTCGAAAATTTTAGTAAACATTTGACCATCATTCTCATATAGAAAAAGGAGAGGAATAAATTGCTCAATACCGTTTCCTAAGTAAATCGGGTATGCTTTTTCCGATTCCGTTGTGAAAAATCGTCTTATCTCAACCAGAACAAAAATATGGCGGATTTTTCTCAATAAAACACGAAAAAATCGATGGTCGATTTTTTTTGAAGAATTTTTCCGACACGAAGCAGTATGAAAATTCAAATGCCCAATCAACTAAGAGTGCATAAAATAGT
>VBVQ01002537.1:0-24267 GCA_011636635.1 Tetramorium simillimum
ATTTAGAGCTTCAAACTGTGTGTTTTTTTTAAATGAAATTCTCCGGGCTCTTCTTCGATGTTTTCTTCTTCAATAAAAGTTGGCTCGGGAAGAGTCAGTCTTTAATTATTGACAAGAGAAACGAGTTGGTAGGAAGGTGTTTCTTGGCAACGTGTTTTACGTGTTAATCAAACGCGCGATCAACCTCACCTGTCGCGCACGACAGTGGCTGACGAGAGAGGGTGGTAGGGGGGTTGGCTTTCTATTTGCGACATCGGGCGTTTCTCATCCTGGCGAGTTTACCCGGACGATAAAACGGCCTCTTGGTGCGGCTACGCCGAGCAAATTGCGGGACGGAATGTCGGTGCCGTTCTGCTCTCGGGGAAACTCCGTGCTGAAATGGCCTCGGATCCTTCCATCCACGTGGATCTTCGAATAAAAGAGTCGACCAGCTGTAAAACGGTGAACCGTTATTACGAGGAGAAGCGTGGAGAGGGAGAGGAAGGTGGTGGTTTGGGCGCTATACTGAAGCCGTCATCCTCGGGCGACGTTATACTCGGTAACTCACAGCCCGTGACCCTCTTTCTCTTTTTCGCTTTTCCTCCCTCTCTCCTTCCCTAGCTGAAGATACAAAGCGAACTAGCGAATGGGATGATCAAACGAGTCGCGATAACATTTGGAGATAATAGTAAAACATATAATCAAAATGAATGAAGTATTCAACAGGCATTGCCACGTTTATTGTCGTACGTGCCAACTTAAACTTTTTAAACTATAAGCAATTGGTGACTCAATAATTATACTAATTAATAATTATACCTAATAATAATAATATATATTTGGATATAGGAATAATTGAAATCTTCCTTATTTCTCAAAAAAATGCTCCTTTGAATGTTTAGCATGCAAATTTGCTCCAAATATAATAAGAAACTTATAAATTGATGTGGGATTTATTGAAAAGATTAAATAAAACGATATCGATAATTGTATCTCTTATTCTTTTTTTGATCTTTGATAGCGAACGTTATGATAAAGAATCAGCTTACCGTGTTTATGATGTTCTGGCTTTCATTGGATTTTATTCACAGTGAAAGAGAATACTCTTTTGACATCTTTTTGCCTTTCATCTCGCGTTGTCACGTAAAGAGAGAAGGAGGAATTGGAATAGATGGATAGAGCGAGAGCGCGAGGATCAAACGAACGCAAATTATTTCCGCTTCCAAACGAAATAATCCCGTTCGTATCATCGTCGTGGAAACAACGAAAAGCAATTTTCTCCACAAGTACGAAATAGTTACGGTGGGTCTATACTGGGGTTCCGTTTTAATACCAGCTCGGCACTGTATGTGCAAATGAATTCAGTTCGCTCAAAGAAATCATCCTGCGATTTTACTTTATCTGATCGTGATCTATTGTGTGCGCACTTTAATATTTATTTCTATTATAATCTCCCCGTAGATAAAGCTCTCTAGAGATCTAATGAAATAGTTTCGTAACAGGCATTTGCAAATATGCGATTGCAAATAATCCATCACCCATCGTGTTAAAGGAATAATGAATATGAAAAAATTTTTTGCCATAAAACAATTTTATATTGAGAATAATTATTTATTTATTCACAAAGCTGTTTTTTTTTTATTCATTTTAAAGGATATATATTTAAATTTATATTTTTAGACAGTGAAATATAATGTAACTGTCTACATTTTATTCCTTTACTTCGTTTATTTCTTCCGTGTATATTTACTTTTTTGAAAATGCAAAGAGAGTTGAAGAATTGTGAAGAGAATCTTCTCTCGCTCTTACTTTCTTTGTCACCTTGATTCTATGTAAGATTGCAATAGGCGACGAAATGTTTCTATGACCACGTCATGCGCGTATTAGCGAAATTACTGTGGTTATCGGGGGCGTAATTAAGATAAATTACTGGTACGCGAGTGATATTATTTTTGCCTGCCACAAAGTTGCACGACTAGTTGTAGACTTATTATTACAAGGCTGTCGTCAAATAATAGATCCACCGACTACGACATTATCGTATCGTAATATTATACTTCTCTATTTTCTTCCTGCCTCTGGCTAACTTTGAAAGGAAATATACAAATTGCGATTTGCAACATTTTCTCTCTCTAAAGTTTTCGCTCTCTTTCCGCGAGATTTCTCTTTCGGAAGAAAATGGACGAACTTGCACTGATTAGATCGATCGAAAAGACATTACTTTCTGTTACTATAACTTCATTCGTTTAGTCTGAATTCGACAAAGTTTCGTTGCTTTATTTCGATCTATACAACAACCAACTTTGAATACAAGTTTAAATTATTCCATTAAAATGATTTATATTCGACTACTGTGCGATACTTTATAAATTTGTTTTATTGATTATAATAGACTTTAGAATTGGATCATTGGGATTTTACAGATTGTGTTAAGCTCTCAGATTTTTATTATTTGAATTTTTGTTTACTATTAAATTATGTGCATTGTTTTTCTTTATCCACTAAAATATATCGTATTTTAGAGATGTGTATATATCTATAAATAATTTAAAAATATTTTATTTTTATTTTTGTGGAAAACTGTATAATTAGGTGCGATCGAATGCAATGAGAACACGTGTCTAGGAAATTCATGTAATCCATTCTGCGTTCTCGTTCCTCTGTATATTTAGTAGTGCACGGAATATTAGGCTAGGCTATTCTAATCGTTGATGGAAAGAATCGCGTGTCGCCGCTTCCCGTCACGCGCTGATGCCGCTGTGAACATGGCATAAGGGCACTGGGACGGCGGAAGTGAATGTAAATACCTGACGTTGCTTGTTGGATTCCAAAGAAGTAAATAGTGTCATTAACAACTAATAATATCTGTAATATAGAGCATCTAAAAGTATGAAAGAGAGATCTTTTGCCTGAAATTACTTTGAAACTTTTAAATGCTTCGTTATCAGTTTAATCAGTTTTCACATTACAAACTGTTCTTTACGACTGCCATATATTTTTTTATACATATATTACGTATATCTTATTGAAATTAATATTTTTTTTTATTATTTTGCAAAGTTTTAATTTAAGTGCATAGTTGGTTATCTGATTTCTAGTTTATAGTTAGACTAACAAAAAAAGTAAAACGTATATTTTGAATAAATTTACCTGAAATAGGCTAATCATACGAAATAAATTCTTGTTTACAACAATATCTGAATTCTGAATGGAAGTTAATGACCGTAAATAAACTAGCTATTTCCGTACGATGGCGTTTATTTAGTACCTCCGCGTCAGCGCGAATTTGCTTGAATTATCCATACCGATAATATAGGGGACATAATCGTAAAACTACTGTTGGTACCAGTGCAATTTTCAATTTTACTCGGTTTTCTTGCACAGCTATTCGCATGTCAATTTTTTTTCTCTTGCACAACCCGATCACGGGTTTTTTTTATGTTCGCATCAATATTATTTCTTGCCAGTTTTCAGCGTCGGGAAAACCAATCAACGGAAAGCTGGAAAGAAAAATCATATCATTGAAAAGATTATCTGTACTTGGAACTTTAATTTATTGTTTTCCTTTTGTTGGAAATGTCTGTTAGTTGAAGTAATAACTATTTGCGAGATTAACTTTCTTTCGCTGTGCAATACTCGAACGAGAGATCTCTAGCGTCCTGCTTTCTAGAATACAAAAGTGGCGTTTTGTCGTTGATTGGCTACGGATGGATTCCCTTCCGTATTGAGATGGTAATCAAAGAATCGTCTCTAATGTTTCGCATTGATGTTCCTCTCTGTCCCCGTAGTAATTTTTATCAAAACCTGTAAATGAAGGTATAAGCTTTCTCATAAATCGTATGCGTTTCTTTTATGAAAAAGATTTTAGTTTAATAAATGTAGTTTCTAGCAATATACCTACTTATAATTTCGATGAAGAGAGAAAAATATGTAGGATCCATTTATTTCCTTTTTCGTAGAAATCGCCGAAGTTAAAAAAAAAAAATATATATATATATATTCGGAGAGATTTGCAGACTTAATTTCCACGGTGGAATCCGTCGAGATTACTGTGAGCAAATTTTCCCAGACTTTCACAAATCGAATGCAAATCACAGACTTCCCGGCTTCATGTAAGAAATAATTCCAATCACTTAGCCGCGGTGGAAAAGCCGTTAACTCGATTCTGCGGGCCATTATTTTACTTCGGAAATACCGGATTCCGAGGAATTATATGTTCGAAAGCGCTTGGCGAGACAAATATCAGAGTTCATGTAGCAAGTGGAGTGCCTTGCCTTCTTCATGTATTGCGATCCTGTCCAAGACCTTCGGTTTATCTGGCGAGAGAAGCCGCACTTAATATCCGCGCTGAATCGCAGTAATGTTTGTTATTCTGGCGTCATCAAAGGAATGCAAATCGCAAGAAATGTTTAGCTTCATGCGGCATAATAACAATTGGTTATTGTTGGTTGCAGCATGAAGCTATTACTCGATTATACAATGTCTACCTGAAAAACCTACCCTAGAATATTATAAGCTTGGAAACACTTTGCGAAACAAAATATCATGTAGTAAGCCTCTTTTACGTTGCAATCCTTCTCCGAGACTCTCTCGAGCTATCTTGGGCTTAATTCGTGAGAGCCTTGAAGCGAAAAACCGCAGATTTAATACCCCGGCTGAAGTGTCGTGTTTGTTAATCTTGAATATCAATCGAATGCAAATTACAACAAGTATCCGGCAAATAATAATTATTTGATGCTGACGGGCAAACATAATTCGAAAGTTTAATGACTCGGAAAGATTTCAGGAACAGGTACAATGAAGCTTTCAGAATGGCGTAACAGTAGGAATACTGTAAAATATTACTAACAAGGTGACACATAAATACAAATAAAACACGATAAAGCGTCAAAATACAGATATAAATTCAATTTAGATAAAGATTTTAAAACCTAATTTAGTGGCTGATTGTATCTATTAGGGTAAATAAATAAAGTGAGTTTTAAATAATAAAATTAGCAGTTATTTTGTGACAATTTCATGCTATTAAATAATTATACGGCGATAATAAATACATTTTTTTTAAATATTGCAATAACTACATATACTAATTACATGTTAGAAAATCATTTATGTATCTCATTCATCCAATAGTTTCAATTATTCCATCTCCGAACTTACACCGTTTAAAATGAGTTAAGCTTCGAGTATAGCGTTTTGCCGAAGTTCAGTCAGGAAGTTGAACTATCGCTTCATTGCCATTCCATCCCCCAAGGCCTTCGAGTTATTCTTAAGTCAAGAAGATCCGAGGACTTAATCTCCGTCGCGAAGCATTATAATCTGTCTTGTTCTCGGAATATAAATCGAATGCAAATTGCCAAGCGATTTTCCGAGCGATTCAGGAAATAATACCTATCGATTAGCGGTGTTGAGTGCCGTTGCATGATTACCCGGAATCTCCTGGGAAAACGAACGACTCGCGTTGCTTATCGGACGGATCGATCATCGTCGTCGACGAAAAGATTAGATAAAACGGATACGCGCGCGAAAGATGGTCTCAGCTCACCTTGCGAATCTTGTTACATCAGACCGGGCGTTGCTTTTTACGCGTGTACTTGCGGCTATATTAGCCGCCTATTATGCGAGAGAAAATCAATGCACGGGAATTTAATCGTTTTCAGCCCGTAAAACGAAAAACGACCGTCCTGTCGCGTACGCGCGAAACAATTACGCCGAGACGCCGCGTTACGCGTTACGACGGTTTCTTTCGCTAAGCAAAACAGTTATCGCTAAGAAAACTGCACATTACGAAACGCTGCAGGAATGCGTGACAGTACTTTGCCGAGAATAATGCGGTGACTCGAACGCACGTGCGAAAAACGCATGCCATAGAATGCTCGTGAAAAAGTGATAAGAAGAAATTCACGATTGATAAATGTGAGAAAGTATTTACGTCTATATAATCTTTCTAATAATTCCAAAGATAGATGTTTACATTTTGATTAAACTTCTTTGCAAAAATTATTTTTATTACATTAGCCTTAACTACATTATTCAATTCATTGCAAATATTTTTATATTTGTAAGCATTTTTGTAGTCGATGAAAGATTTTAAAATAATTTTTAAACTTTAAAAAAAAGTAATAAATCGAGATAAAGTGTGCAAACATGTATTCTTTTATCTAAATGATCGACTTCCGTTAACATTTTCTAGATATTATAATTTACGTTTTTTTTTTTTTAACTATATTACATCATACAATGTCACGCTCCATTACATTTCTCGAAGTTCTCACGGGCTAAAATTGCGATGAGATGTTTTGTATTTTTTTGAAGACTAATGTGGATGAACCGCAACGATCGAATATGATAATTAATTGGAAAGGATAGCGGACGACAATCTCGGTAGCCGCAGATGTTAGCAAACGTATCCGTCACTCTCGCATACTTTTTTGTACGCTCACCCTCGTATTTTCTCTCTTTTTTATCTTCGCGAGCTTAGTGCCCTTGCATACCGGAAATCTCGTTCACAGATCCAGATCGCGATACTGTGTGGTGCTATTTTCAAGAAATCTTCTCGAGACCGAGTCACCCGCGTGACTAAAATTGTCGTCTTTCTCGTCGCACGAATTAATTTTCTCCGTTGAGAAATGTTTTTGAGAAATCTCGAACTCAAGTACGCTGAACGCTACTTTCTGATGCTCTTCATGACATTCAACCTGTTAATTAACATGAATTATTGTGGACGGAGATCACAAGTGCCGCGCGTACATAATGCAGACACGTAAAGATGAAACGAAAAGATAGAGTAAGGATTACTGATAAGATTCCAGAATAGACGGAGCATACATTCACGTAATTCTTAAAATATTTAGTACAAGTTCTACATACATAATCTTTTTTCAAGATTACCGACTGGACGACAAATCACCGGTGAACATGTATTGCGTTTTATATATATCAGATCGGGCTTCATTAAAAATTCTCGACTTATTTCTTTTAACTTGATCTGATAGTGTTACATGTAGTACCGTATATGTCCGATATCGAACTAATTAAGTGTTAATCTACACATGTCTAACTGGCTTTCTCTAAGTGCGTATTAATAAGACATTTAAAGTTAATTTCTTTTGCATAAGAATTGAACAAGATAATCAAGAAGTACAGTTACAGTTACAGCCTCGAAATCCACTTGCGGAAGAACGTTATATACATTCTTTAACAACAATTTAAATTCCTTAAAATTTTTCTTACTTATTTTGCGCAATTAATAATCAGGTTTATGCAAAATTATGTGCCCCCTTTGAAGTATCATGCGATTTTTATTTGCTTTGTAACCGATTTCGAGTCGACCAAAAAACCGTTCGATTTGGCGATTTAACTCCGGAACGAGATGTACTCAGCGAGATCGTTCGACGTTCCCAATAATCGATCCGTTACACACGGGTAACAAAGTGCACGCTCACCGACGGCTCGGAGCCGTTGAACTTGTTAAGAATGAGATTTCGTTCACACCGCCTTGCCGGCACCGGAATCAATAAAGAGCCCGGCGAACTGAACTGGGTTAATACAAAAGCAGTGCGGTGCGATTCGGTGCGAGAGAGCTCCGGCTCTGTTCCATTCCACGTACGCGCGAGCCTATTCTCTGCTTCTGCTCTTTTTACCGGCGCATGTAATGGATTACACGATTTAATCCGCTCTGTATCTCGCGTGCGCAATTCTCAATCGACGTCTCCGTCTCACCGTCCTTCCTTTTCTCTCTCTCTCTCTCTCTCTCTTGTTATTATTATCACTTATGTATACGATTTACAAGTGTTCGTAGTCATTACTCCAAACATTATGCACGTGTTTCAGTCATAATATGCCGTTTTTTTTTCACTTTTATTATTGCAAAATAACTACGCTGCTCCATTTACGAGGAAATTTTAATTTACATACTTTTATACTTTTCTATTTACGATCTTTATATACTTTTGTTAAATAATTTATATTTAATATTTTGTTAAATATTTATACTTATTAAAATTACTGATCAATATACTTAATTACAACAGCTTACTTATCGCTTAAGCTGCTTTGAAATCTTTACATTTTATTAGGTTATTCTGTAATTACAGAGTGTAGTACAAATATTTAGCGAAGATAATCGAATTCTTTCCCAAGAGAGATTGATTTAACTGCTCTCTATTAAAATTTAATTAAGTCTTACATTTTGTGGCCTTGTTTGAAGTTTGGACTTATTAAGATATAATATTGTCTCATTTCTGGCATATAATCAACGTATAATATTATAATATCGTCTTTTTTTTTAACTTCCAATAAGCGTTTCCTTCTCCGTCTCTGTCCCACTCTACTCTGCTTTATCTTCCCTTTAGTTTTCTCTTTTCTCGCCGACCTAGCCAGAACGTACGGCCGACCGTATAACGCGGTCGCGCTATTAAATCTAAGTGGCTTAAGGCCTTAAAGTCCGTTTCGCGCCAATAAAAAGTGGATGAAATTACATTGGCCGGCTTGCGGCTTACCCTTACCCTCCGGTCGTCCTCTCTGCGCCACCAGCTTCGCCCGAGAAAAATCCGCCGCCACCGTATTCACGAGTTATCGCGTGGATATCGCGCCTTTGCCCTCGGAAACTGTTCTTACTCGTAAGCAAAATGACGCCGATGGCAACGATACGCATGCCGCTGGCTGGACGGAGTTTCGTAGCGGACAATTTCGTCGAGAGATAGCATCGCTGCGCGCGCGCGCGTTCTCTTTGGAGAAGAGATTACCGGATAAGGGTCGCGAGTCGCGTTTGTAAATATGTGTGTGCCCGGTGTCTTTGGCGAAGCTTACGCATCAGAGCTTTCGCACAGTTCCCCGGGACGGGAAAATTAGACGGCGAGAAAAGGGGAAGTCTAACTCGTTCCTCTGAAAACTCGAGGTATTTTTGTTATCCGTGCGGAGAGAGCGCTTCTTTCTCTCCCGTTTAACCGTTTCTTCTCGGGTTCTCCGCAGTCTATGACATGTTACATATGCTAATAGGTCTGCTTAGCGAAAAGAGATCTCGAGGGTGAATTAACTAGACAGTTCATTTGTTTCTACGTCTTTTCCCAGCAGAGAAAATTTCGCGGATAAAAGTTAATTACTATTAACATATGATTATAACGTATAAATTAATCGACGCTTAATAAGCTTTAAATAGTACTTATCGATATTCGAATCTGTTTTAAAAGGTTTTTGATAAAGCATATCTGAAATTGCCGCAAAATGTGCGAATTTTTACAAAATTGATATGACATTTGATTGTTCACATTTATCTACAATAATTTCTTGACAGTCAGAATTTATATATAATTATATTTATAATTTAAAAAAACCGAGGTTCTCAAAATAAAATTTATTCAACTTTTTTTTTTTCAAAGTAGACGATTATTTATGGACAATTGTAGATAATGAAATATCATTTTAATTTTTGTAGAAGTTTACATTTCGAGAGATTAATTTCACAGATCTCGATAAGGCATTTATGATGGGATGCTTTATTTCATTCTCAAAGGCGTGGACTTTGTCTCAGTCTTATATGATAGATTCTAGGAGTCGATATGACATCTCGTTACGCGCTCGACGGTTCCGCTCAGCTTTGTTTGCGCATAACGATCGCAATTATCTCGGCGCGACGTTATCCGCCATGAATCACCTGCTAACCTGACGTAATGCGTGCCTGCTGCAATTTGATGTTGCTGCGACGTATTTAGGACAAAGAGCCTTGGCGTGGTGTATCATCGTGATAATATGACGATAAGTACAGATTGGCTCTAACTTGCTCTTGCCTGGTAAGGCGATTCGCCATGAGTCAGCCGTCATAAATCTATTTGATCTCACAATACCACTTTTGGGAAATGTTCAGTGTCATTTGATATGCCAGATATGTGTCACGCTAGGAATACAATGGAAATACGAATGTAGAAACGATAATTTTGAATATAACGAAATATTTCTGATATGTACAGTATTATTTTTATGGACATGCAGGAAAAGTTAGAGAAAATAGATAAATTAATATGACTAAATAAATAAATAATTTATTTGGCAAATTAAGCCTCCTGACAGAGCAAACTATTTATAGAAATTACAAAAATATATTTAACAAGAGAAAGTGATAAATATAGAAACAAAATTAAAACTAACAATAACAGCAACAATAATATAAAAGTATAAAAGCTGTAGGTGCTATCTTGCATTCTCTATTTTTATGTTATTAAAAATACATACACACAAATAAATTATACTTAATGTTCTATAAATAGAACTATAGAGCAAATAAGTCCATTCGTGATTGAATAGCCGAACAAAAGACGCACTATTATAGTCGTAGTTAATGTAAGCCAGCTCGGGTAGCATCTGTGCGAAAGGCATGACGGAAATATAATCAATAAAGTGCATCTCGATGGGCTTAATCGCATAGACAGGCCGGCCGCTTCGTTAACCCTTTCAATGAAAATTAATTTAACAAGGTCTTGCATAGCCTTTTCTCACGAGGACGCTTCCCTTTTTCTCTGTTTAGAAAATCCGCGCGTAACTCGGTCAGATTAATAAACAGCTTTAAATTTAGCATCTATTTAATAATACTTCTGTCGAGTTGTTTTATTATTATAAAATAATAATTTACCACAAAAGGTATTGAAATATTTGTTATATGAAAACGTAATAAATTCAATTTATTCTGACATGTTAAAATCTCGCGCGTATATAATAAGATTTCAGGATTTCTTCTAAAAAAAGTTTATAAAATATAATCTATCACATTTCCAAATAATAAGTAATTTAATAAAGTTGGAAAATTTTTATCTTTCCCTTATGCTTTAATACACATTTTTCAATATAAATAGATAATATTTAGATCGCCGGTAAATATATCCGTGCCAGCATTAATGGTATTTAGAACGTTATAAATTATAGCAACCCAGAAATCGCGTTTCGTCTCTTTTTCCCGACGATGATTTACGCGCGCGTTTTATTGTGACGCATGACACGCAGATCTAAATATAAGCACGCACGAACAATGTTTCAGCAAGACGTAGCGATTTGGCGGAGCCTCGCGTTGCTGCTTATGCCGAAGGGACGTAAATCAATTTTAGATAATCCTATTAAATCCAATGCGCCGCGTTAATTTGTAATCGCATCTTGCGTAAAATTGGTTGCGTTTCGAAGTTCGATTTACGCCACTTTCTCCCGAAATGGACGGTAACGTTTACCACGCGGCGTGGCTTCGAAACTAATCGATATTGTAGATGTAACGGTGCTTAAAAGAAGACTTCTTGGACAAGTTAGAAAAAAGTTGTCCCTCTTGTGCTCAACCACCCACATCCTCGACTTCTCTCTACGCGCCGCGCTTTTCTAGATAAATCCTTCAATTACGGGCCGACCGGACAAGTCGGTAAATGTGGACGCGGCGCGGCACAGCCTTCGGAAACTTCGTTTCGCCGTCTCGGGATGGTGGCTTTAAGTGATTTATAATCAAAACTGGATTAGAGGCGGGTTGGAAAAGCCTTAAGTTGCCTCGCAAGCTCGGGGCGAGGCCCAAGAGCTTTATGCGACAGGCTCCGCCAGGTGATTTAAAAGTCATCCAAAGTGTATTAAACGTGGGATTCTCGCAAAAGCGTGTTCGGTGTTTGCAGGCATCGGCGTCTCTTTCCCTTTCCCTCTTCTGCATGTGATTACGGTTAATATAAAGTGTCGCAGAAACCTCAACGTTTAAGCTGTAATCAGAGATATTTTTTCAATCTAAAGTATTTTCTCTTAATTGAAATGTGGCACCTATAATTTTTAAGTTGTACGTTTTGAAGATGAAAGTTTCTGAGAAGCAATTAAACAAGATTTTGTTTATTGAAATGCAAACAAATTTTGCATTTTTGCAACATTTAATTTGAGATTTAGTTGTCAAGATATTCAATTTTTAATGCCACGAAAAATATATCACATTGTTTTATATTTTTCTCTTTCAAGAAAAGAAAGAGAAATATGCATTCTATCATATATGTAACGTGTAATACAGGCTTATGATAAGTATCACGCAGAGATTTCCATCATAATGCGCTGCGGTACGCTGAAAAGTCGTTTTTTGACATCGTCATTATTGTGTGACAGAAATTATGCGATAATCGTGGCGGACGTGATTATCATAGTGATTAATTGTAGAAATCGATGCGTAATGGTGAGCTGATTTCCATGCTAAAAATCCATTCTCTGCAGATTGCAATTAAATCGTTTCAATGAACGTTTATCATGCGGTGAATAATATGCAGCTGTGCGTTTGTTGTGTTACACTATCGATGCAATTGATGACATTTGAGCCTCGATATTGCACTCATGTGTAATGAGTATCGCCATACCGTAGTCATTTGCAAATAATTATTTCGCGAACACATTGCAGAGATTATTTTCTTTCGGAGAGTTTATTTTGAAAATACATTAATAACGAAGATTCAAAAATTGTTATTTACCGAAAATTTTTACTTATGAAAACATGAATGTATACAACATTCTTAAATATTTCTGTCTAACAATAGTACACATAATATTAGACATACTATAATTTAATGATTGGAGAAGAAAATTTTTTTATATTAAATTTACACTACTTGCAGACTATTGTATATTATAAATATGATATGCCATGTTAAATGTAAATCTATAATGAGATTTAACAATTTTGAAAAGAATAGATTTTGCAATTAAACAGATGCAAAGAAACAGATTTATTATTTTAGTTTATTTTGATGATATCCAGAAGCAATTTACACGGGACAGTATATTTGGACGGAAAACTCTATTTGACAAAGCGTCTAAAAACGTGAATGATTTGTGGTTATAGTGTTACGGTGGTGACACAGACTGCCACTATTTCGTTACAATGGGAAGAGGCTATACGAATTCTCGCGGCGAAACGGAAAGTCGTTGAGAACCCTACGTCAGTGTGTGACAGGTGTGTCTGATAGCGATATCTCGATGTCGTATTATATAATACACGGTGTTCCTCGACCTTATGTCGTAACCTCGGAATCCGATTTCTTCCGAAGTGATCCTGTGTTAAAAATGTTATATTATGAAAATGGATTTCATTTCAAATAATTATATAACTTTCACAAATTCTCAATATTTTTCTTGAATGCGCTATTGCAGTTTTGATTAAAAAATTTAATTTTTTAAAATTATTTTATGCGCACTTGGGTTCAATCGTGAATAACTGCAAAATGTACAGAAATAAAAATTTGCGGCTTCAAAGAAAAATTTTTTTTATTTATAAAAAAGAATCTTGAGAATCTACTTTAAAGAAATTATGTTACTGATTATATTTCATTTTTATAAACGTAACAATTTTATTTTACTCCATTACAAGCTGTATTCGTGTAAGATTTTTGATTCGCAATCGGAAATCAGATCACGAAGTTGTGACACGATGTCGCGGAATACTATGTAACGGAGGTGTCTCGTGGCGGTTTCGTCGAGCCCTTCCCTTGACGTGACAGCTCGCAAATGCACGTCCATATGGTCGTCCAACACACCCGCGCATCTCGTTGCATTATTTCGGTTACGCCGATTCATCACGTTCTGACGCATCGTCGGTGACTGCTGTACTATGACGGATGTCATCCAGACACTGTCTTTCGTTCTTCGATCTATTACTGCGCACGATAATGAATGACCGTCTGATGGCACTACCGCCAGAAAATTTGTATTGAAACATTAATAAGTAAATTAAGAAATAATAAAAACGAAAAAAGAGATAGAGAAAAAAAAATTAAAACGAATTCTTTAAGCTAGAAGATAGAAATACACAAAATCGCGCATAAATTAAATATAGGTTAAAAATGAGTTGCTGCAAAAATTTTCTGAAATCTAAAGAAGATACAATCAACGTCATTTATGAAATGTTGGACTGATATCGAAATAACTGTCGAATCAGCCTTGTCAAATTAAACTGGTTTCGTTGACAAAGTCATATCTAGTAACGGGAATCGTTGATGCATTTACTTTGACATAATAATCATACAGCTGTTATCTTTAACTGTTTAATTTTGCACTTGCTTAAACGACAATTTATCACGGGAATTTGGACAGTACAATACAATGTGATGGAAGTTCTCTGAAATTTGAAGTGTCAGACCTATTAATTGACTGATTTTCGTAAATTGTGATAAGCGACAATATGTCTCTTTGGGTATTTAATGTCGTTTAATACAAGGCTAATGATTCTAACAATAAATATTGATTTTTCCAGTCGCATAAAGAGCGATATAGAATTGAAATATTATTTTTATATATAATACTTTTTTATTTTATTAAGCAAATATGTACATGATTTACGTGGAAATGATATATTTTTTATATGAATAATTGTCTTACACTTTTTTAAAATACATAATATTGTAAGTAATTCTATCATCATCGAAAAATAATTTGGTTTTAAGAAGATTTCTAAATTATTTATTGTCAGAAGATAGTAAAAGGGAGTGTGTTGTATTTATGTATTTCCAATAACTTTATAAAACTAACACGCACACATATACAAAGGATTTAACCCATTTAAAGAGAAATAGGAACATATGCAATAAATTTTTTAAATATTGCATTTGCAATCTCTCTTTCTCTCTCTCTCTCTTTTCGCCTTCCTCCCTCTTTCACCCCTCACATACACTCTTAACAATTTATTGCATATAGGACAACACAGTGTGGTAACAGAGGGGAAATGCCGTTCCCCACTTCTCACCCTCTACCCGCTTCCCAAGTCGGTTTAGGCCAGAGCGACGGTGAGCATACCCCTGGGTCGATCCTCCCGGACAACCAACCCCAAAACCTTGGCATCCCTCGGGGGGGCTTCGACGTACGCTATAATGCTCGGGAAACTTAACAGGCAGCTCTGTACAAGCAACATCCCTCTTCTATTTCATCCCCGACCTCTCTGCGTCCGCGTCGACATATCATCCCTTCTCCTCTTCTTCGACGGCGTCACTACTACACTTTCGCGAAACGTCCTTTCTGATATTCACGCGCCTGTTCCTTTCCTTCAAAACTAAGTTCTGTAAGTCGTAAGTTGTAACCCCTCGTGTCCGGCCTCGCTCCCGTATTCGAATTTCTAAACAGAGTCTCTTCACCCCATTTCGTAATATGGGAACAGCTGGAACAGCGGTTTCGTTGAAACGCAGCCACTATTTTGTACCAAGTGATGCACACCGAGATGTGACCTCAATTCGAGAATTGAATTTCTGACGTTGTCGTAAAGTAAGAGAAGTTTTTAAAGCGAATAAAATAAGTTGAAGATAATTTTCTCTTTGAACAAAACACATTTCTTTTACAAATATATCTGAAAATAAGAATTACAGTTTGATAAAATAATAGTTACATGTCACATTTATAACTTTATAAATGCTTTCATTTTTCTTATATTATGTTGTGCTCGCAATTTTAACATTTTGCAAAAATCGTTTATGTAAATATATATTTTTCGTTAAATTATAAGATATCAATATTTTAACTCTTTATAACTATTTACTTGATACATTAAATTTTACGCATAAATCGTAATTTCTATCATTCTAATCGCGCAAATTATTATTGTACTAGAGAGAGAAAACTAAACTTTTTCCACTTTGATATTATTTATTTATTTAACACTATCACATCTTTTTCCGGAAAGTTTTTTTGCTATAAAAACCTAGCAACTAACAAACATGTTGAACGAATAGCAGCGTTTACCGATCTCGTGAGATGTCGTGTCCCGTTGGTACTCGAAGAGCAAACTTTGTCCCTTTCGCCATATGTTAGCGCATCTCAGCTAATGCAGTTTCCAACGGGACTACAAATTCTGCAATTTGGCAGCCATTCGTTCACAACAGTATGTGGATCGTTATTGGTGACGCGCGACTGTAAATAACGTTTTGATGTCTGCCGAATATTAATATTGCGCCTCGGAACTGTGCTTGTTAGTCCTACGGATTATGAGCTGCAATTACATTCGGAACGTGTGCAAAGTGGCCCCGAATTCGCTGGGGACTACGCAGGGCGTTTCGACAGGGGCCGAGAACAGCTTCGGCCGTTAACTACATTTCGAGCTCGAAACCGTTTCCACGGAACTTTACGAGCTTTCGTGCAGTGTAGAGGATGTTCCAAAACTGTTTCCTTGTTAATCAATTTTTCGATAAATTCCAGAATGACTAATATTTCGAGAAATACATTATAAACAATTTCGAAACATCGGATTGATTTTAGTCAATTCAACTAATATAGATAAATGATTTTTATTTAATTTACGAATTATTAAAGAAATATACTGTAACAAAATAGATACAAGATCGAAGAGAGAAATATAATCATTTTTTCGAACGATAGGTATTGAGAGACGGAGGAATGAATTATTTAAATAATATTTTAGTATTATTTTTCTTACCAATATTAAAATCTATGATCAAGTAATCTGATAAGAACTGCACGATTCCTTTTGAACAACTCTGTGTTACATCCAGCGCACATGCATTGGTCGAGTAACGATCATACGCGACTTTCGACAGTAAGCGAGCATCGTTATCCACTTTGACCCGCGATAGGCGGTTTATATGCACGATCGTATAATACGCAACGAGCGGTCACCAGCACGTGCGCGCGTAGTAATCGAAGTTTATAAACCCGCTCCGTTATTAATCGCGCCTGATATTAATCCACATACACATACACACAAACATACGCACACGCACTGTGCATTAGTTCTTTCGTTTTACAAATTAGCGAGTTATCTGTAATATCTGTACTTCCATACTAGAATCAAATATGTAGCTCGCCGACTCGGTACTTTATATATTTTCATCTGTTATTTGTTCACTTATCTAATCATGAATTTTATTTTTTCCATTTACGAAATTATTATCATCACAGTATTAGTGTCTGCAGGTATTTATCACAGAAAATGTATTGATATTTTGTAAGACTTGCTTTATCTGTCACAGAAAACTTGTTTTCGTTTTCCTGTGGTAAAAATATAAACGAGTTTTCTGTGAGAGACAAAACAAGTCTTTTCATTAATTTAAATGATCAGAAGTGTCACAAATTGTATTTTACTAAAATTATTATATTCACGAACAATTTTTTTAATTTATCATGTACATAGAATATCAAAAATCTACAAAACACTTATGCAATAATAATAAATATTTGCAAAACGAGCAAGCAATCATTTTTGTGGTAAATGTAGCATCGTAAAGAATGCATTTTTTTATCTCTTCTTTGCGTTCTCTTTCTCTCTCTTGTTTTGCCTCTCATTTGCCACTTATTGTTAGTTTGATACCGAAGGGCGCGCCCGTTCGTTAATTGTCACGAAATTATTAAAAGGGCGCATAGGGTACTCGCAGGTCGAGTCACAGCCCTGCCATAAGGGGGCACATCGTGACGGAATTCATTCCCGTAGTGCATCTTGCGCGCATGGGGTTTCTCATCCCGTCCTTCCCTTCCTTTTGCTTCGTCTAACTAGACGACACACGTAGAGTTTCCCTTCCTCGCGCGGACCCTCCTCCTGGAACGTACCCGGTTCTATTTGTCTCTGTCACCAGTAAATGGCCTTTGCCGAGCACCACGACGAGTCTTCGAGATATCCCTTCTCTCACTCTAAGTCCGCAGATTCTCATAGTATCCTCCGTTTCCTCCTTGTCTCTCTCTCTTTATGTCTCTCACGCGTTCCTTCCTATACATTTCTCTCTCTTAGGCTTCGAGTCGGGACCGATAAAAATCGGCTTGGATGACGTCATCGAGAGGACTCTTGCTTCTATTTCTCATTGGCTTCATGGCACAATCTCGTTTATTCACGTTTCTCTGGTTCTTTGCTTATTTGTTAAACAAGTCTTTATCTGGTTAAGTCTTAAAAATGTTTTAATTTTTGTAACACTTGATTTAATTATGTGATAACCAACGTGGGTAACGTTTAGCGAAAAATTTAGCGATAAAATACTTGGAAAATGTAGACATAGATAATTAGAAAATTAACCATTTTAGTTATTTTAGTTATTTTTATAATTATATAATTTTTATAATTATATAATTATAAAATTATATAATTGTTTGCGTGTAAAACCAAAGATATTTTATAGATAGATTTATTGAAAGTAATAATTTCGAATTTCCAACAATTAAAACGGCTGTATAACAGAACTGTCAATTTTATGTATAAGAAACTATGATAATGCTGTATTGTTTCTTAAGCGGACAATAACAAATATGACATATCGTGCACTTAAGGGTTAAGCCGTTGATACTGGCAACTTGCCAAGACCGCGTCGCGTGTCTACTGTTTACTAGCATTGCTCCAACCACTATCGGTTAGCAGATATCAATGGAAAAATTCATTTTACTGATTTGATATTTTATCGGATTTTATTATGAACTTTTATCAGTTAATTTATATAAAAGATATTTATAAATTGTAGAATTAGTAACTAGATAAAATTATTTTCTTTTTATTTATATTTATTATTCAATTTTTCAAATACAGTTAAATAACATTTATTTTAAGCAGAATTTTAAACACTAACTCGAACTACGCGATTGGTATATTCTACATTATTTTATGTTGATTTTATGTCACTATTAAATATTTACGCTCCATTACGCGTTCCATTTATTCATTTTTTAGCCTGATAACAGCCTGATAACATTATAATATTACATGTAATATGACATTAATGTTAATTACTAGTCATACATCATTAACAAATTTTAGAATTATGAATATTTCATATGTATCATCATGCAATGCTGTTTATGTCAAATTATTGACACGGTTGAAAATTTAATATTCTGGTATTTAGGACTTGAAACATTTCGTTATCTCAAGTAATTGCGTGAATTTTTTTGTTTTCGGGAAACATATAGTTAATACACGCAGCCAGGTAATTCTGTTAGAGAAGATTGATGACTGCTACGATGAAGAATAAATTCAGAGACTATCTTCAGTTAGTCCTGTCTCTCATTTGACGCGGCGTCATAACGCCGCTTAATCCCACCGTGCAACAGAATTCATTAAACGGGTCTAATAAAAATCAGGCGGTACTATCGCTGATGTGCTACCGGGTGGCCTCTTGCTTCTCATTAGCTTCGATGGACCCACGTTCGTTCTTTGGCGTCTTTTTTTTTTATGTCCGCCCTGATTTTCCCTGTAAGCGATCACCTGATATGTGATCATTTCCAAGAGCCGGGCGATATATCACCTCGTTACTTTATGGATCGTACCTCGTTAGCTGACGGAACGAATGATCTTACCTTTACAACGTGTGTCCGTACATAGTTGTGCAGAATTTATGTTCGTGCGATGCCCATAATAGCCGTTAAGTTCAGACAATGTTAAGCTAGAATCCAGGTTACATTTTTAAATTTATATATATATTCGTTTAATTCATCGATTCTTCATTTATTTAGTAATTATAGCTTGTTTAACTTATCAAACATTTAACTATTATATTTATAAAATGTGCACGATATTGCTAAACTTAAACAAATTATAAAAATTTACGATACAAAGTAATGTAGGCCAATTCTGTATTTTTTAATACACCTTTTATATTCTATCATTTTCTGTCATCTTTTGGCAAATCGTGACTCTCGTAGGAATAACAAAAAGATAATCGTTTAATAAGTAATCTTTGTTTGGATAAATTGATAAATATCTCGCTTATAACACGCATGGCATATGTGAATAACAATGACAATGTTATAATAATGGCATGGAACGTTTTAATCGAATATTTATCATATCCGAGATAAGAGATATATTATTTTACGTTAATATTGCAAATATTTCAAAAGTATTTGTATATTTAAATTTCTAAAATTCCTGGAAAATAGATAAATTATGAAATATTTTGTATAATTAAAAAATATAAAATTTGGGCATTTCGAATAGACATTTTATACATTATTCTTATGGAAATACTAAATTGTTGCATTTTCGACGCAAACAGCGGAAAATCGGCCGAGTTAATAGTGGGTTTGTAAATCTTCCGGAGCCGAGGCGGAGATAGATAACGAGCCGGGATGTCTTCGTGGAGTACGCTTCTTTGCGGTTATATACTTTGCGGACATTTAGTTTCGGTTTAAGTTTGCCGGAGAGAGGAAAGTTCGCCTCTTGTCGCTGCTGGCAACTTGATATGCCGGACTCGCCGTAGGAATCGGCCGTTTTTAAAAAGTCACCAGCCGGACAATTGTTTAAACCCTTTAACGATTGTTCAACTCGTTAAGGATCCATTAGGGGCTTCGGACTCGGTAGACCGCGCAAATTTTCCGCCGCTCGGAGTCTCTCGTCCCTCGCTTCCTGCGCTTTAGCGGTGGCAAATTAATTCAAGTTTTCCCATCCGAGTTGGTTATAGTAAGTTTTTGCTAACGGCCGTTCTCTCCCCAGAAAATTTCCCTGTAGACCATAATAGCTACCCCGCTATATTTAAGAGCTTTTAGTTTGTTAGGTTTGTTGAGCAATAAATCGGTGTTATCGAAAATAGCGCTTCAACTCTTTCTCCCTCTTTCTCTCTCCGATTAAAAGTGGAATAGATCAAAATTTCAGGAAAAGGCAAATAAATAGAAAGATAAATTAATATAAATTAAATATAAAAGAGTTCTTATCGTTTCTCCCTTCGCATTAGAATTACGAGAGGGAGAGAGAGAGAGCAGTTAAACGTCGTAGAAAGCTAAGTTCGTTTTTACGTCGTGTCTCTTTGAATTACGCGAGAAGTTTCCGCGACATGTTTTCCACGTCGACCATTTGCTTAATGAGGAATCAGGATCTCGAGCTAAGGGGATGGAAGATTTAAAGGCTCGAGAAGAGCGTTGCATCGTTTCCCCTGCGTTTCGGCTTTTCTCCAGCCCATCGTCTTCCCCATTCGACGCTCATTCTTTTTCATGCCTTCAATACTTACACTTTCTTCAGAAGCACGTTTGTCGAGCAATCACATTCGTTACGTGGCCTTTTCTTGAAAAGGCAATTTGTCTCTCAAGCTGCATATAGACGATCTTATCTTCAATGTACGTTCCATATGGCGGCCATCGCGAATAAATCTTTCTGCATGAGGATTGGGTAGTTGAGGAATCAATGCATTGAGAATTTTATTAGAGACAATTTTAAAGGACGTTTTGAAGCTTCTGTAATTTCTTTCATATGATTATGTATATATTTTGAAATATGTCTTATACAAAATATATTTAAAATATTTATTCAATAAATATTCTTATTAAATTTCGAATAATTACTTATTTTTTTCTTCTTGATAGATGTAAAAGTATTATAATTTTACAATTAAAAATTGTAATGCATATAATGTTTTTATGCTGTATTTATATTTTTTTACAAATCTTATATTCTTCCTTTATTTAATACGTGTTACATCGATATTATAAAATGTGGATACATATGATCTTCGATATACCAAATGAACGAAAATATCGGTACCTCGATAAATTTAAACATCCCAACAGCCTTGAGTTTGGCAACGCCTGAAGCCTCTGCACGCTAATTAGCCCGTAGTTTCACGCATGTTTGACTTTCTCGACTAACGTAACTCGTTGTCGGAAACGAGAGGTGTCTCCGTCGTGTATCGCTCTGGCGAAATCGCGGTGCAAATTACCGAGAGCAATTAAGATCGTTAATTACCGACGTCAAAGTGCGTGTCGCTCTTCTCCGCTACAATGGAAATTCATAAAGAAAGGCACGCGTTCTCTTCATCAGATACGGGGTGGGCTATCGTAGCCTATCATCTACGATAATTGACATGCGAGCCGACATTGAAGATACAATATTATATTGAGACATATACACGTACATACACAACACACACATAGGTATATCGTTTATTATTTTTTAATATTGAAAAAATGTTTTAAACATTTATTAAAAGATGCAGCTCTGTTTTCTTAAGCAATTTTTTTTCCCAGCACATTCTTGCACCGTGCGTTTCTTTCCTGGGAAATCGCGTGCCCGTAGTCAATTCAATACTTATCGGTGCACGTGTCACCTAGTTTACTTTCTTTGTATGTGCAATCGTTACTTGTACTGCTTACTCACTGCAAATGGCTCATACAATCGCGCGAACTTTATCTTTTTCGCGGAACAAATGCTTTTATGCGATATTGGATTGCCCGATTTGTCATTTAATGACGCGCACTGTTGGATCGAAGATGCTATAACTTACGGGACTGCAACTACATCGCGTTGAATAAACAAATCGATAGTATTCATGGTTTCTTTCAAGTTTCTTTGAATACGCGAAGCAAGAAACTGTAATATTATTCAGTCAATTAAATTGTTTATTAACATGAAGTTAAGCAAAATCGTGAAGAAATAGGTAGAACATCTTTTCGTATATATTTTAAAATAGTGTTTTAAAAAAGTAGTTTCTCGCATAACGATGATGTTTAAGAATAATAATCTAGTTCACCGAATATAGTTTACTAACTGAATAATATAAATAATTCATGTATTTAAATTAGTTTAACTATCGAGTTTGAATATATTGAATTATTAGTACTAAAATTATTAGGCATAACATTTTATCATTATACGCTCAAATTTCAAATTTATTAAAAATTTTTAATGTTTCAAATTTAATAATCTAAACTGAATTAAAACACATTTTTCACACAGTTTTTCATATATTTCAAATAGCACTGATTCTAATTAGAGAGGTTTAAAATTCTAATAGAAATTATCGGTAACTTAATAATAATTCCGATATATTGATTATCTAACAAATGACAGATGCTATTTTATATTTTCATAATTTTGTAAGGAATTAGAAAATAGAATTGTTAATCCGACAAAAATAGATATGTTCTTATATCTTTGTAATTTTGTATAAAACTTCTTTATGTATAATTCTGAAGATGTAAAAACGATTGCTGATATTAAATTGATGTGATTATTTTTTTAATTATGTAACTAAATAAAAAATATGTACATTAAAAGAGATGGGGACAGTTGAAATTTTCCGTGACTAAATTATACATATATTCTTAAAGATCGGCAAAACGTCTGGGATTTTTGCACGCAGATGTTTCTAATCTTCCTAGGGGGGGCTGAGCAGCATAAACCGAGATTGACATCGAAAGAAATTGGCGGGGTGGGGAATAATTCGGGAACAAGGGAAGAGTGGGGAAAATGGGTCTTCCAGGAAATAAGAAAACTTTTTTTCCCGATCGGCCGTTACCCTCCGCGTTGCGATAAGAGACGAAAGAGAGATGATCGCCGTTTCTTTTTTTCTCCCTTCGTCCGTTCCACCACCCTTCGCTTTTTCCAACGCTCGCCGGCTGCACGAAGTCATTTTCTTAAGAGGGGGCCGACGAGATGCGTCGGGGGGCACGTTTCAAAGGCACCTGGTTTTCTCTCGCTCGATAAATCGCACATTCCTGCCGTTTCGCTGCCGCCGCGATCTCGTTATTTTCGTTCTACTATTTTTTGCCCGTCGGATTCTGTGAGAAAGGAGCATCCCTAATCACATAGAGATGCTTACATTTCATTAATGAAACGTCATTTAAATGTATTTGTCTTTGACGTCGGTACGTTCGCGAATCGAGAAGCTTAATTATTAGTTTTATATAATATTACGTATATGTTTTATCTTTTATGTGCAAACATTTAAGATATTTTTAACAGCGACTTTTGGAATTGCAGTTTTCAACGCACATTGCACGTTATTATGCTTGATTGTTATCGTGCGCTCTCGGCAATAATTGTTCCGTGTCGTTGCACTAATTGCACCTTTCCCTTCGATCGAAAGTAGATTACGTTGCGTGCAAGAGGTGCTCTCACCTTGAGTCCGAGAAGATAATCGTTACAATTATGGTATGGTGAATACTGTCTCTTGCGTATAACGTCTCGTTCCTTGATGCTACGTAGTTACATTGTAGCAGACAAACATCTGCATACGAGAAGATAAATTAAAAGTGAATGAAATATATAATTTCCAGAGGCGATATTAACAAACTTGGAGAAGTTGTATATCGAGAGAAATAAAACGAAACTATTACATGTAATGTTGTTAAATGTATCAAAATTTTATTTTTTTGTTTTACACATTTAATAAGTTTTATCGTAATCAACAGAGAAAGAATTTAACGCTATACATGAAATATATTCCGTTTAAATTTTTTTGTACATAAATATATTTAAAAGCTGTGGAGAAAGATTTATTTCTTAAATATAATACATACATTTTAAAAATTTGAAGAGTTTATTATTCATCGTAATACATTTCCTTGTGTCTGTAAATATGTTATGTTAACTGTGAATTTTTTGACTTGTTGCAG
>VBVQ01002538.1:0-12551 GCA_011636635.1 Tetramorium simillimum
GGGGGGGCGGGGTACGAGAGAGTCACGCACGTACGCTGGGCCTTATCGTCGCGTTCACATCCGCCGACTCGAGGCGAATAGAGAGAAAGCGGAGAGGGCGGACGGAAAGGGGGAAAAAAAAATGCCGGATTCCCAGGATCCGCGGGCTCCCTCCGGGGGCGGCGAACGCGCGTACGCCAGTAATGCGGAAGAGATTTCGTGCGGGTTAACTTCGCGAAGTGTAGACTCGAGAGACCGGCCTCTACCCACACGGCCAATTTGTGCACCGCCGGCGCTGCTTGATTAATGCGCGACGCAACGTATCGCGGTAAACTACGAGAGAGAGAGCTCGAGAAGACGTCAAGAGCATCCGTGACGATCTCCCGCGACGACGAGAGTATCGCCGAGGAGAAACGCCTCGGAAATTCCCGGAAATCGTATGGAAGCGTATCGTAATCCTTACTTTTTTAAATCAAATATAATCATCCGATCGCTGTAAAGTTTCTAGAACAGATTTGCCTTTAGATTTAGATTTAGTCGAATAGAAGCGAGAATTCCTATACTGAATTCCACTGAAAAAAAAATTCTGATTGAAAACGGACGAATCAGAAAATCTTGTAGGATTGATTAAATATTCTGATTATTATAATGGAAATTCTGGTTACTGTAATAGAACTCAATACTTTGTAACTTATAATAACCAGAATATTTGATCAGTCTTATAAGATTTTCTGATTTGTTCATTTTCAACCAGAATTTTTTTCAGTACATCCTTAGCGAGATACTAAAATTGCAGAGTATTAAATATACGGAGAGAATTTTTCGTTACATTTTACCATAAAATTCACTACACATTTTAACATGTTTGATGATAAGAGTGGGATAACTAGACAACTAAATAAAAATAAAAAACCTACTAAATATTACCGAAAATGATAGAAATTTATGAAATATACAACAGAAATTTTATAAACTACGTAATAAAAATTACCAAGCACATTGTAATATTAATCAAACAGATTTTATATTTTATTGTGATAGATATGAATAAATCAGACAGAATTTATAAAAATCTTCGAAATATTAGTTATCCCACGATTACCATGATTTTTAGGCTAAAATTTTAGAGAAAATTCTCTCCGTGTAATGATAAAGAGCAAAAGTATGATGAGATATAGATATGTATAAATAAGAAAATAAAAAATGATCCACGATATGTTCTCTTTTAATCTATCTTGTAGTTATTAAAATATTTTTTTTAAAGACGTGTAGTATAATTCTTAAGACATTTGAATATTCAATTGCTCGTATGATTAAATAACTCAGTTTAAATAACACAGTTGATATAAATAACTATTAAAACTTGTTTTCCACGAGACCCGCCCATACGATACTTGGCGACAATAACAAATAACAGCTCGATGCATTATTCAAATTGTGGCATATGAACATGAAAGATTCACGTTGCACGATACCAGGCGAGTCCAGGAAATGTCGCGGGTAGCCTGCTCTTGCTACGAACTTGTACGTATGCAGGATATCCAATAAAGCTGACACTAAGAAACGTTGTGCAACTATGTGCAATGCGACTCTTTCTCCCTATCTATGACTAGACCCAGCGCAGATCCTATCGGTTTCCGAAGGTTGACAGTATCGCACCGCAAAAAGTAATATGCCACAGTAACTAAGTCGGGTTTACGGACTGGTGCCTGTGTCGTTGTACGTCGCATTAATGTCAACAGCATGCAATATGATCATTCGTAACCGCAAATTGCATTGCATTCTCACGATCACGTTTTTCCGGCGAAATTGATGACTGCTACGCTCACGCGATATCTCTGGTGCACTTGACACTGGAAAGTCTTTTAAAAATTTCCAGAAACTTTGGGCGGAAGAGCGTTTAAACTTTCTCGCAAATCTACTGTATGTCTGAATTCGTAATAAAAAAAGTATGCAAATGCATTGTTATCAGTTTAAATCACGTGTCATCCGAAAATATCAAACTGTTATGGAAGAAGCACCGGTGAATTTTTTTTATTCGTCACCGCAACGCGACTTCTCCGTCGTCGAAACCTCGAAGTGGCTTCAATCTATCGACTAGCTAATTAAATAATCCTCCTGGACGTGGTCGCGGCTCGTAGACGGTAGGAACAGGTCGATACATCTCATTGTAACAGGATAAACAGGAGTTGGGACACGGCGGTGGCTCGAGGAGCGTCGACGAGGCCGGGAGGGCGAAGTCGGAGGACGAAGTTGGAGGAAGAGAAGAGACACAAACGGTGGGCGGAGGGCGAGATCACGGGAAGAAGGACGGGAAGGATGGGAAGGGGGAGAGAGGATCGGGGGACTTAGCTTCGGTTCGTGGGCCCACCGGCCGTTGGAATCCGAGATCGCGTCTGATCGCAATTAAGGCCCCGCTCCGGCTGCGGCTGTGAATATTTTATTCCAGTCGTTGTCTCCCTCTCTTCGTCTCTTTCCCTCTTTCTCTCGTCCCTCCCTGGCTCCTTTTCCCTCAGTTTCTCTCCGCGCTCTGAACCCTCTGTACGCCGGCAGTATTACACCGTGCACGCTCCTTCGCCTCCACCTCGGGACGACAACACGCTCGAATCCCTTCCTCATAATGCGAAGGACCGCTCGGTATCTCCCCCTCCCCTCGCCCGTACCCACCTATGTACCCCCGGGTTGGGGGAGGCACCCAATTCGAAACGGGCGAATTTGAATACGGCCGGCCAGGCCCAGAAACAATGGGGACATCGACGGACCACACGGGATGCGAGCAAATGGTCGAACAACCGCGGGACATGCGTCCCGGCAAGGGTTGCTCCTTTTTTTCGAGGCTGCGAACTACCCGTGAAACTGCTGGTGCTAACTATCATCGGGTTGACTCTCATTATTACAGTCTATAATGCGTCGTTTTCGATATTAGCAACATTCGTGAATTCGTTCACGCATTACTTAAATATTTAAATGAATGTTCAATATATTTTTGGAGCAGAATTTGATAAACTTAGTTATTAAAAGTCGCAACTATTACAATGATGATGAAATAATATTTTCTGATCAATTTAAAAGATTTTCATTTTCACGTCTCTTCACCTTTCAAGCATCTTCGAAATTTTCAATTGAATTTTCTAATGTCTTTTATTATACATCAGTAATGTAAGAAGGATAATTGCATTGAAATTTCATACGACCGCGTTTGTCTTCGACAAATAAAGTATTCTACAATCTCCTTCTACTGCATTTCGATATTCAGCAAGGGCCACAAATTCGTTATCGAGGGAGAGGTCGGTAATTCGGTGGTTCCTCGACAGGAAGGAAAGGACGAGAATCTCCGGGGGTACGAGAGAGCGAGGAAAGGAAGGACCTTTTGTGAAATCGATACCGGGCGAAGATGGTATCGGGCGGATCCAACACGTGTAACGTACTACCGCGCCGCCGGGACGAAATCAAATTTATTTTGCTGTTATTTCCAGCGAGCTGCGGAGCCGCTGGTCCGCGAGGAAATATGGGAAATCGAACTTTCTGAAAGCATCGTCGGGAGAGGGATCTTCAGGTACATTACCGCGGATGTAAGCGGTTACATCGCGATAACCGATGACAGCTGACTGCTCGCTTACGAATCATACGAGAGCTGGGAATCTACTATCCGCATCGCAGTCTGAGATTAAAGAGAGTAATAATAATTTAAATAATAATACGAAATTCGGGAAAATGTTAAACGAAAGAAAATTTGTTAAGTATCGTCAACACTTTGTGATTTATGACTTTGCGTTTACAATTCCGTATAAAACTATTTCCTTATAACTATTATGTTCCGCAAAAATGAATAGATCCAAGTAACATTAATTTCCCAGAAACTAGATATTTTTATCATAACAAAATAAGCGCCTACTGGTTACATCACGATAATTTACAGACACGCTGAAAACCGCATAATCAAGTAATCTTTATTAACTTTATTTCTACGTGAGGGAGAGAACGAGTAGATGTATATAACAAACACATCGCCGAATTCCCGGTACGTTGCTGATTTACGACGGGCTATGTCGCGTCGAGTATCTTTTCCCACATTCGAACGAAAAATTATGTGCGGCTAGCGCCTGCGGGAGGATGCGGCTATAACCTACGGGAAACGTCTTACGGTACGGGAACGTGATGGGTCATGTGAAAGACGGGGATACCTGTCGGGTTCATGGGGTGGTCCCGTGTCACGAGTGATCGTCCGAGTCGAGTGAGTCCAGGAGAGAGCCAGGCTCACTGTCGAGGACCACTGCCACTAAAAAAGACAAGAGATCGGCCAACGGGGACAACTCATGCGGAATCGCTAACGAGCCGAGCGGACACCCGAACGATGGATGGCTCGAAGGACCAGAACCCGAACTCTTCGGGCTTCGATACGTCTCGAGAAAATTCCACTTTTTGGCGCGCCCCTTCCTCCGTCTTCCCCTCGGCGAAGGGATGCCTAAAATATCCCGCGGCTTTCCGCTTCCGACGCGTTGGAGAAACAAAAATCTAAAACGCGTTTCTAAAAAAAAAATTGTTTAATACGCTATTCGAATACGTTATTCGCGGATATTTAACGATAGAGAAAAATTCTGTGAAGCACGCAAGATATTTTTTATTAATATAATGATATAGAATAAGAGTAAAGCGAGATAATTAAAAAAATAAAATATCTAGTTTTCTTTTTTTTTTCCAACAGTTTATATTCGAATTAAACAGCTTCTTTTCAAGGTTCTTAAAAAATTTACGAGTAACGCGTTGCAGAAAGAAATAATGACAATTCCAAGATTTAATTGTGTTACGGCCGATTCGAAAGTTCGGTCGAAGACTTCGGAGAGTGCTCGCTCATTTCTGCCGCGGCATATGATGATTTCCGAATCGGTTTCGATGTCATGAAGATTATCGCGTGACTCTGGCTGGAGTTTGACCCCGGAATAACTCGGACGGAACGTACGGATGGGCCGTGGTGGGATAAGAGAAATGGACAGAAAGCACGAGAGCGGGGAGAGACGGGGCAAGAGAAAGAGAGTGATACAGAGTCGATGGAGGCGGTTCGAGATATCAGATCGAGTACGGGCTTCAACGAGAGAGAGAGACCCCCGAAGAAAAGATGGCGTGTCGGCCGTAGGAAGGAGCCGGTAGCCGGTAGGGATGTTCTGGTGGGTGAGCACAGCGTCCACCATCGCTACCACACCGATTGATTGCTCCGATTGCTTACATTCTATCGATAAAGCACCAGCAACGAGTCAAACCAAAGAGAGGCGCACGTTCCTCGAATACCTGCCGCGGGTTGTTTCCTAAGTCGTTTGCCTTTTCAGCATGCCTCTGGTACCAGTGATCGCTGACAAGAGAACGTGCCGAAAGATGAATATCATCTTTCAGTGTACGCCGCGAAAGATAATCATTATTCATATTTTTGAATTCACCATACCTACTTAATATCGGAATATTTGATTAATTTGTTAAATATACGTCTCAATATAACAAATATATATATATATATATAATTAATAATCTTGATTGCTTTTTTAATTTTTTAACCTGTCACTAACAAATTAATATATAAATTATATATATAGTTATGTATTATAAAACTCAATTTAATAATTTCATCTCTGTATATGTACAAAGAATTTTAAGTTTACTAAGATTCGCATCTCGATAACGCATTCGCGCGAAATTTATGTGCATTCCACGTTGTAATAATACGTATAATTATCCACCGACGGCATAATTAATCAGTTGAACATTATAAATCACGACTTCCCGTCTTGTCCGCGTTCTGCCGACAATTTTTCTTGGCGAGGTTTAGCTCAGGGTGTCCCGGTGAATTCGACGTTGTATAATGATGGCACCGGTAGCCGAAATGACATATTTCGATTCCGGTACGATCGAGCACCTTACCTACCGTGTTGTCGCTGCCAAGGAGTACAGTGATGGATCGGTCGGATGGAGGAAGGTCTTCGGTGTTATATGCGTATATGGGAATACTCCCGTGAAAGAAAGCGAGGTAGTTCGATATTAAGCCACTGTCACGGCCTCGTTGCAGTCTCATAGCAATTTCGAGAGCGAGCATTTCTCGAGCGGGTGCCCGTAGCAGCAAACCTACGCGCGCGTACCTAATCGCCCCCCTTTCGTATATATTCGTCCTAGAAAACTTCCAACTGTCTCGAGACACGCTGAAGTTCGGAGAAAAGAAACGCTGGGAGGATCAGAATCTGGGGAGAGTGATCGATCACTCGGACGAACTTGCGCGCGCCGAAACGAAGTTTCCGGTCGTGAGATAGCCACGGAGACCCGAAACGAGAAATCACGAAATAAGGTTTTATTATCGTTATTTTTTTAACGTGGATATATATTTGAAGAAATTGCATTATGCACTACGATTTGCTATGAGTCGTCATTGCTCCTACTCAATATTCGGTTAATTTGACTAAAAAAATGAGATAAAGTTAGCGACATATTAAGTAAAGCTCAATTTGAGTCATTTTTAACTATTCAATAGGTCGCCACTGCACCTACTCAATATTTCATTAATTTTGACTAAAAGGAAGGTAAAATTTTGACCAACATGGAAGTTGAATTAGATTAAATTAACAACATATTGAGTAACTTTACTTTGATGGTCAAAATTTTACCTTCCTTTTAATATGGAATAATTAAAAATGACTATAATTTGATACTACGAGTTTAACAATGTACAAACACTAATTCGAGATACGTTAGATCTTGCGCAATTCCGATCTAATTCCGTTCAAGACCACGAAAGGATTACGTAAGCATCAAATTGACACTAACATTCGAGCATAACGAGACATTACGCGTGTTAGATGAAATAACTTGCAAGTTGGCTATAACCTTTAGCTAGATATAATACAGCTGTGAGGTGAGGGAGGGATGAAAAAGATTCGTTCTTTGCGTCCTTCCAACTCCCGACGCAGCGATCGGTTAGACGAGAACGCGAGATCTCGCGGAACAATGCATAAACACCGGCACGCGATGCATTATGCATGCGTGCGCCCTGGCTTTTCTCGAGCACGGCACGATGGGAGTGTCGTCAAATCAACGCCCCATCCGTGTCGTTCACGCCTCGTACGGCCTTCCAAATGCGGTTTTCAATCGTAATTACGACACGTTGTACATGTACGTACGCGCGCGCGCGCGCGCATCTTCCTGTCCTCTCAACCGAGGCGGCGAAACGAATGTCGGAGGAATTAGTTAGCCGATTCCCCTGTCCGATCCTTGAGCCCGACACACAGTGTCCTACTCTGCGCTAAACAAACGTGAATTCTAGCAGCCGAGCCAAGGCCGAGAAATTCACATAAAATGTGACGCTCCGCGTGGCGAGGGAATAAATTATTCACGAGATGTGGTACAAAAATGATGTATGCGCGCCGAGAACGGCGGTTTTCGTGTAAAATTAAACAAAGAGCAGGCCTTATTACCTATGCACCACATTAAAAAGACAGCGTGATACTTCACGGACGAGAGCGTGTCGCCTCCTTGCGCGTAGGTAGGTATTAAAATCGCCGTGCTTTCGTCTGCCCGGGGATATCCGAGTCACGAAGTCCTAAGTACATGCACGAAAAGCTCGCGAGTAGCCGCGGCGATCCCGAGGCAGCTCGTTCGGTGTCTCGAATTACATAACAGTGACGCTTGACTCGTTTATACGAGCATTCTTACAAGAATGACTTTGGAATATGTCGAATCTCGTCTTACCCCGCGGGAGACGGCGCCTAAACGGTCAAATTACAACTCGGACAAGGCACACCGCGCGAGATTCATCGAAATCGAAGTCTAGGTCCACGCGGGTCAGAAACACTTTCGGGTTTAGATGTAAACTTTCTCCCGAGGAGAGCAGTTTATTGCTGGCGTTGGCCATTTATATTTTTCCAACACTCTTCATGGTGGCCTCAGTAAGACATACTTCTTGCATAACGAGACTTATATTTTGTTAAAAATAAAATAAGAATGTTTTGCATTACGTTTTTGAATCGATATTAATCGTGAAATTAATTTACATTACAATGGCGATATCATTATCATTATCAAATTGCATTCCTAATTTTTTGCCTTTTACATTCTGAACGCGACCATTTCTGAAATTTATTTTAATAATCTTATCTTAATAATATTTTAATAATGTTTACCGTTAGAACAAAAAAATAACACACTTGACATTAAATATATGGCGTGAATCTGAAACTTTAAATAGCACTTCGCACGAATTACAAGAAGATCCGTCTACATTCTCGCGTGGCCGTCAAAGAATTTATTAGCGTATAATTCAAAGAGTTGATATATGTTCAGAAACTTCTCTCTCCTGGATAAGTTTTTCTAAGATAAATTTAGACGATGCAAAGTCCTGCGTGTAGATACCGTTCTCACAGAGTACACATCTTCCCGATGTGTCTCCCACGAAATAAAAACGTCACCGTCGTCCAAACTGCTACCCAGGAGATCGTACCTCTTCAATCGTGAGAAGCAAAACGAAACGGCGCATAACTTGACTTCGTAAAAAAAAAAAAAAGCAGTCGCGTGTCTCGCTCTTCACATAAGCGGTCTCGCGATTTTTCATTATCGACACAACATGACAAGGCGTTGGAAAAGAACAATTAATTTAAGTTAGAATTATAAAAATTCTTACGGACTCAAATAATTTGTACGATTCAATAAAGTATTGAATTTCAGAATTTTTGGGCAAATTATCTATAAGGGAAATAATATTTCTATTAAAAACAGAGTTCGTGTATGTTGATACATTCTTGAAACGGCATTAAGACCGAGAGACATAAAAATAAAGTACAACGGAACATCAAGAAGAGCCAACAAAGTGGCAGATTGTCCCGACACGTGTAAGATGACTGTCTTAGCGTATTCGAATATCAAAAAGTATTCATGATCATCGATCCGACATTCGGACGGGGCCACATATGAGTTTCTCACGTGTCACACGCATCGAGATTCCTCTGCCGGCTGTGCGTAGAGAGAGGGGAAGGAGATGGCGGAGAAGAAGGAGGAGAAGGGCGCCTCCTTCGTAACAAGGAACCCCCCGTGGACGAACTAATTCTCCCGGATGACTCGCGAGGCTACGGCCCTGCGGGGGTCTGAAACAATGCGCGAGAAACGGCCCTTAAGGCCCCGTAAGACTTACAAGCCGCCGACTACGGCGTGCTCCTCTCTCCGAAACTCGTCGGCTATTCGCTGAATCACCTTCTGGATACTGTGCGCGAGATGCGTCTCGCGGATGTGTAGCAATGTGTAGAAGCGACCGCGGAGAGAGATCTATCGGTGGACTCGAGCGAGATCATAAAGCTCTAGCTCGAGGAACGGGTCCCGATGGCGATGCGCGCAAATAATCGTCGATAGATGAGAATCTAATGAACGAACGCATTCATCTCTGCATCGATCCTATTAACTGCAGTGAGCTGTTTGTGCTACTCGAAAGCCGTATACAGGAAGAGTAGAAGACTATCGTTTAAAAAAAAAAACACTCAATCACATTTAGAGCGAGTCTTGTAAATTGTAAAATTAGTTCGCTCTTGTCTCTCTAAAAAGTGATCAAGATAACGAAAAAAAAAAATAAAAAGTCACATAAATCAGTTCTCGTAATTAAGTTGTACAGAGATTTTTCGACTCGATGAAAACGCGACGTTTGTCCAAATTAACTGCAGTTTGAACGTTCTTGATCGTCATTCGTAGCCATCGCTAATTCCGCGTGTGGGAGATTGGACTAAAGACACCTGCCCCATGCAGAGAAGTGCATTGCCCTAATGGCCCACCTTGTAATTACCATTGTTCCTACGTGACCACCTCTTATTGACGATATCGAAAAAAGGAGGAGCACGACGGGATCGATCGGACGAATGGCGAACATAGAAATTCGATTCTGCACGAATGAAAGTCAAACGGTATATTCTTCGCGCATCGAACGTCAATGTCTACAGGATGCACGGAGAGGTTAAAATGAGATGTATTCGCAGCTTGATTCTATGATTCACTCGCAAACAATACTTTACAGTACAATCGTGAGTTGGCGAGTATCTAAATAAATAGTTTCTCATCTTATTTGTGAAGGAAGGTAAAAATCATCGAGTAGAAGAGTTCTCAATCTTGCAGAAAGAGTTGAATGGACTCGAACAGACAGCAAACGATAGATTTAGGGATTAATAGACCGTCCGTAAAAGAACAACAAATAATAATGAGGATGATGAGCTTAAGGACGCCTGCGTATTCCCAGACTCCTCTCGATTGCCAAATGTCGAGGGTAAGACCAGGGCAACAAAGGGTGCAGCATGAAGCCTGGAAACTCGATACGTGGACCATTCCGCCGCGTGCTCGCTTCTCATAGAGATTCTCATCACGTAAGGCGCATATGTACGTTGTTCTAATCGTGAACCGAGATCTAGCCCTCTGCGGCTTTATTGGGGCCCAGTTTTCGCCGAAGCCGGCACCCATCGGTCCGACCTTCGCTCGTATTTCGCCGCGCCGCGGTCTCGCGCACGTCTCTTCGTGGCTACGAACGCTATAGGTAAGATTCTCATGACTCTTCAGGACATGCAAAGCATGACTCACTGATACAGCCAGACATTTCTAATTCAACGCGCAAATTCTTAACGATTTTATTGTGTATTTTCGATTTTAGCAAATTCTATTAAGAATCATTTCAAGAATATAACGGTAATATTATTTTATTTTATTTTTTCTTTCCCAAAGTTTAATAAAGACAATGTATTTAATGAATCTTTAGAAAAAAAGTGTGCTACAAATATGATTATACAGCACGAAATAAAATATCATTTTTATGAAACTTATAGTTTTACTTCGCAAAATATAAATCGATATTTATCTAATATAGATTATTATATAAAAAAATATTATATTTAATACTATTATATTTCTGATAATAATAGAATTTTATATTATTTACAACATTTTTCTAAGAATATTGTAACTAATAAAGAATTTCAGTGAAATTAGATTCTATATTGCATAATTTAACATTTCTTTTTTTTTTAGGAAGCTCGAAAAATTAGATCAGCGTTATTCGCGAATTATTCTGCAATACTTGAAAAAGAAACGTGAATATTTTATATTTGTATGTACGACGAGTTCTCTCTTACGTTTTTCTTCTTTCGTTCTCTCTTCTTCGTCTTACGTTTTCGCTTCTCCTTTCTTTCTCGAAGATTTTGACGATAACGGGGTGAATTCAACGGATCCACCATTCGCCCCATCAACGATCTATAAATCCAACAATTTGTCCGGCCCGTCCGCGGTGTTTTGATCGAGGCCGATTCGAATCTGAACGGGCCCCACTCCCAAACTTTGCCCGAGACCAATTCGGCATGGAGCGATCGCGGTCTTTGCATAATTATGCCGGATACGAATGTCGATATTCTTACATGTCAACATGAGATCCGTCGCCCGATTGAGAAGATCAAAAAGGGCCGAAAAATTCCAAATTTAACAAACCGTTAAAAATGACAAAAACATAAAAAAAAACGTAATACATATATTTATTTTTCTCATCGCGTACTGTCGTCTCGAGCGCGTTTCTTTCGCGCGGTTATGGCGACGAGCCGTGATTTTCCGCCACGAGATAAGGTAAGAGCCAGCCCGACCAAACGCTGACAATCGTTTCGAGAGCGTGTCGGCGACACGAGAGACCCGTCCCTCTGGCATTATAAAGCGGTTCACCAAAATGGCAGCGCGGTCGCTCGGCGGCCGCGGTGCCTCGGCAGCCACGGCCAAAGATGCGGCCCCTTTGTAATGCTCCGCGTGGAATTCCAGCGCCGAAAAGCTACTCATAAGAGGCTGCTGGCTCATACGCGCGGCTCCCCTTCCCTCCCCCCTCGACTTCTTCGTGTTTTATTAGGAAGGCCCCCGCGACATAGTCGGCGCGTTTTGACGGGCCCCCGCGGATCGCATACGAAATCAAGAGTCCCCGGCCTGGCAGCGCGCGCCACAAAGAGAAGTGCCTGAGTTTTATCGCTCGGGCAGCGGCACGGCGGCCCGGCGACCATGTAAATTATGCGTTACTTTCGGCCACCTCGTTAGGCATCAATTTCTGTCATCCCGACCGTGCGTCTTCTCGGTAAAGCGTACGTTCGGTAGAACTATCTCGCGACTAGTTATCTCGAGGTCAAAGACACTACAGACGGTCGCCGCTAATTAATGATGACTGCAGTCAATTAATTCAATATATATAGAAAAGATTTTAAATTCTGATAATTCATACGCTGCATAAATGATTAGTATTAAATTCTATTGGCTAAGGGCACAATTAAAACCCCTCCATTTCTCTTCGTTTTAGGGAAAAATAAAATATCTTTTCCTCTTTATCATTCGATTTATGATTCTGTTTTTGATGCACTCGTACAGATGCGGAAAACTAACAGAACCGAAAAAAATAACCGTTCCAAACCGCGTGAATTGATGTCCGTCAAGGGGGTTAAACGTCCGAGGGGTTGCAACTCGGACGAGAAAATCCGTGTCCTCGCTTCGACGACGACCATCGGCGACGTGATCGGGGGGCGGGGGGGGCGGGGGCGTCGCGATCCCTAAAA
>VBVQ01002538.1:12561-24320 GCA_011636635.1 Tetramorium simillimum
CATAAAACCCGCGTATATTATTCACGTAGCTTCGATGGCCTTGGAAAACGCTCTGGTCCCGCGTGCGATAATGCGCGCGCTAACGACTTTATCGCGTTATAGCCGGCCGCTTGCAAGCTCGCAAGCCCCGCGAGCAAGCAAACGAGGAAGGAATTATCGATCCGAGTGCGCGCGCGACCGCGGCATGGAGCACCGATGGCGCACGCGATAAATCTTCATAGTTCCTTCTGACACGTTTCACATGGTGGCCGTAAGCGTTATCTTCGCCGCATGAAATATGTCGGAAACGCTTTTCTTTCACCGCGCGAATATTGCAAGCTCACGCTCGCCCGCGCGCGCTTCGGCACGGCATATTCGCGAAATGGCGCGGGGGTTAAGGCGGAAGGAAGGGCGATGCGCGGGCGGGGAGGTAGGCCGACGGGGAAAGGAAAAAAAAAAAAAAAGAATGGACGCGAGATTATGCGGCACGTCTGTCTTCCGACGACTGATCGATAGTACATTAGTAATAACTTCATTTCGTTCGCGTACAAACACACGGGGACACACGACATCGCGTGTCTGCCTCCGCCCTCCGCGCGTAGTACACGCTCTTCGTTGCGTTTTACGCGAACGTTCTATTTAATATAAACGTAGCTTTATTCCTTCCATTTCTCGACCCAGTAACTTGAAACTTTATCAAGATGTATACGTGTCTTGGGCGAGCAAAGTTGTAACCAATTTAAATTGGCCGAAAAAAAAACTTTTATTCGAATATGTCTTAACTGTCGAAAAATAAACCGTCGTGAATTTTCGATGTGTCAAGTATCGAGGTTCGATCGGCATCGAAATTTTAGAAGGAAACGTTATTCGCAGAAACTATTATAAAATTAGCATGTTATTTTTTATTTAATTAATGCTATTTAATCTCTGGAACAATCATCTGCTATTTAAAAAACTTTTTTCTGATTTTAAAATTAAAATTAGTTTTAAAAAAACTATGCACGTATACTTTACCAAAATTGTATAAAATAATCACGCGAGTATATCGCCAATGATTTAATATTAAATGTATTATTGTAAATTGCTACCGTAATGTATTGCTACGGTAAATTGATAAATTAATTAGCTTTTAGTTACTAATCGAGCGCATTTCTGCATGTTTATCATGTTTTTCAGAGATAATTTCACGGTTCAAGTAGCCGGAGTGTAGAGAAATGCCTGCGGTAAAAACTGCGGGCATCGCGGAGCGTACTTTTTAGCAGCAACCTCTCGGTTACGGAGCGAGACGCCGTAATTTGCCGGCACGTCATAAATCGACGAGCGCGACTCGGGAGGGAAAATAAATTTGCACGAGTCGCGACGCACAAAAAGCCACGAGTATCCGTGGTCACGCGAAAAAAGGACCGTTCTCTCATCGCGGTAATTTAATAACGCGTACCCTGTCGTTGCCCTATCGCGTTACTTCGAGACTTATGTACCGCGACGACCGCGGATACGCGCCGGCCGGCGTTGGGGCAGAAATTTAGATGCGTGCCGCGCGGATATACGCATCCTAACGCGAAGGCGGAATAATGTTCGCGAACAGCTAATGACCCTCGCTCACATTGTACGATATTAATAACTACGCGCCTACCTGCTTCGATAAAGTCTGCAAAATGCTATCGAGGCGATTATCGAGTGCTTACGTCGATCGTAACTAACGTGAAAAATGTTGTATGAAGATTTTATCGTACTATCAATTAAAATTGAAACATCTACATCGCGCAGAGAAAACCGTTAACGCTCTAATTGCCCGCCGGAGCGAAAGCTTGTTTCTATTAGATATACACGGTGCAACAAAATTTAAAAGAGTGTCGATCGTTTCATTATTACAAGTCACCTCAGCTGCCTCACGTCGGCGAACTTGAAAAATATCGCGTCGAGTTGGCAGACGGACATGCAGATATTTCCCAACCGGGGATTTCGCTTCTAATAATTCTTTCCTGGTGACACGCGAATTTCGCCGAGCCGAAACAAGGGGATTTCATGCATGGGCCCGTAGCAAACGTTTAATATATAAATATGTAAATAATGCGCTGTGCGCCGCGAGTATCTCTCGTGCGGCCGGGACCAACCGGTGGCAGTTAACTTATGGCAGGGACCAGGAAGACCGGCTATGGTTTCGTCGTCCATAATGGTGTTCCTCGCTGCGAATCTATCGTCACATTTTAGGCTCTCGTGCATACACAGGTTGCATTCCCGGTAATAAACGTCCCGAGTCACTTAGTACCTCATCCGGTTGATATTCAACGGCGCATTAATATCGAGACGTCTCTCACAATGCGATATTTAAAACAGATCCCCGCCTTTTCTCTCCGCGACTTGTACCGTGTAAATCAAAGGCTCTACATTCCGGATAGCAAAACACTTTTATTTCAATTTCATTGTGGAGAAAAACATGACTTTGAACTGATTCATTATGAAAGTATAAAAAGAGAAAAGAATTTTATGACGGCAGCGGTGATAGCCTCATTCTATCAAAAGCCAGCATTTTTCCTATCGAACGTGTCTGATAAGCGAATAAAAGGCGAAGTCTCGCGTGAGTGGGCGATTCGCGTGACGTTTGCAAGCACTACTGTCCGGCCCTGACCTATTCTTAGGCTCTACATGGGTTTCGATCGTGCTTTTTAGCCAATAGAAGCTCGCGATTAAGCATCAAAAATAACTTAATACGTTTCTGTTCTACGCTCAAAAAGACCGTAGGTCCTCTCAAGAAAATAAATTAAACTCTAAATTCGTACGTAAACTGAGATGGAAGTTATATGGAAATTAAAGTATTATGTAAATAAAAATTAAACTTTCTTTTTTCTTATCGATCTAAGAATATCGCGAAAAATAATATTAAAAATAATCTCCATCGCTGCGAAAAAAAACCTAATTTTCGATCAAGAGCAGAAGCAGATCAAAGACAGTCCCCGTTCGAGTCGATGCGCCGAGTTGTCCGAGGATCGAGGAAGAATCGACGACGGTTGACAATAGTTTGGCCAGCAACGAGACGATCCGGCATGCTCGAGGAGCGAGGGTCCGTCGCAATAAAAGGTCTTCGACAGTGGATGTGACAAAAATGAATTGTTATATTGTTTTAACAAATGAAGGGAGGAGAGGAGAGAAGGAGAGAGAGAGAGAGAAAGAGAGGCCGCCACTGGCCGCCACTCACCCCGTTCCCTCTATGTCGGGACGAAGAAAGCGGCCTCCTTTTTTTCCCTTCTTTGCCCGCGGTCTCCTCGCCGTATTATGTATCTGGACCCGCGCTCCACCCAGTCATCCCGATCTCCTCCCTCGCCACCTCTTTCTCTCGCTCCCTCCTTCTGATCCTTCGGCTGGTTTTGCGGAGCGCGCGCGAAGCACGTGTTTTGCCAGTTCCTATTGTTTCCTGTATGATAAATGACCGCGTGGACCTCTCGCCGAGTCCCTCCGCATACGCCTCGTTTCGGGCCTTCGATGGCCCGATAGATCGCGAGGGAGGCGCTGCGAAACTTACGGAGAACGCGGGGGCATATTTGGCGTGACTAAAGGGAAACTTGAAAGGACGAGATAGAAACGGTAATAACGAGATGAACTAGTTCTTCTTACAGGACGTGTCATTCCGCCTAAAAGTAGCTAACTTTGTTACTAATAATATATCATGCTGCGTTTTTATAAAGATATAATAAAATTGAGCGATAAAACTACAGCGTTATATAAAAATATACATACGAAAAGCAAACGAAATGCAACGCTTTTTCTGACAACATCTCGTAGAAACAAATTAACTACCGCATCATAGATCGAAGATTAAAAGATTTTATAGATGACTTAAGAATATACCCATTATTAAGAATGTAACTTTTATTGCGGGAGCAAAAATGGTTTTGCAATATCGATTGATTAGAGATTCTATTCGCCGATACATATCGCGCGCTGCGATCGAAAGTTAAAAAAAAAAGACATAGGTACCATTATTCTGTTCAATAGACTAGCAATACGGCTCGTCATTTTAACGCGACATCACGCAAAAAGGCAATCTGCCGGCTGTTTCTGAAAAATACGGTTCGCTCGAGGTAGTAACTAATCGATTATGCAACACGCTGTCACATAATTAGAATTGCGTGACACAGGCTATAATTGTGCGTATATCAATATTGCAGTATGTCTAGAGATTAGATTTTTTAATATATTATATAAGTATATGTAGTAAAGGCACTACAGAGTCAATTAATCATAATGCCCACCCGAATTTGTAAGTTCTATATAAGAATTAAGTTCTATATAAGAATTAATTCTATACATAATGATTCAATTCAAGGGAAGATTAACGTTTCAATAACTTATATTAAGTAAAATAAAATTCTGTTTAGTTCACTTACCAAACGTAGAGACACAGGTTAGAAGGTTACACCTGAAACATACAAAATATTACTTCTTTTAATAACGAAGATAAGTATGAACGAAATAATATAATCAGTTTTAAATTAAAAATTTTAAATTACGAATGCATAACACATTTTACAATTTTTTACCATTAAAAAAGATTTTGGACAACTAACAAACCTTTAAGTAACTTGTAAACTTAAGATTTATATTATTATGCAACAAATTATTTTCTCAAAGAAGATAAAACAGAAGATACAACAATGTATATTCTAAAGAGAACATGGACACGATGTCAGTGGTAAAAACGCGCTAACAACATCAACGCTTAATTTCTTCTGCATAACAATCATTTCATGCAGAGTTATCATCTGAAAGGGGACAGATGGAATTGGCGAACAAAATCAGTTAAGACTGTCGATTGTGAGCTTAACGCACCTTCCGATCCCCGGGAATATCATCACTCGCGATAACGTTAGGGCCGCGGGCGCGTCCCTTTTTCTTTTCGCGATTGGCGCAACTCGACGTTGCTACTGCAGCGGGGAGTCGCCGTAAAGACTCGCCGCACACAGAGATGCGAGCGCAATCGCACGTAAACCACGCTGCTATATATGTATGTATGTAAGTTGGTAGCTTCTGAAATCCGTGGCTGATGCGGGACCGATAGTGTTGGGACGCCCAGCGGGCAGTCCCAGCTACTACGGCACCCAAGGATCTATAGTCGTGACGAGAATCCACGGACCATTACAACCTGAACGATGGACGTACGCGCTTCGAAATTTATTTCTGCCGAGGAAAGACTCTCACGACGAGGATATTTTGGTGAATCCAAATTTATATCTTCTTAATTCGCTCAACACCTATGCGATAGCTTGAAAACCGCCGTGTGTATCAATATTCGATAAAAAAATTTTACATTTCAAGTAAACTCAATTCACCAAAAATCAAAACAATGATGAAAAAATGTACGTTTAGTAGAATACAACTCTTTTATGTTTAATATAAATCCGATATCGCACTGAAAGAAAAATATAGTTACTTTTGGACCCAACCATAATTTTATAGTATTTCTAATGATAATTATGGTTAACATAATGATGCATATAATTAAGTTAATCACATTTATTATTAGAAATACTATAAAATTGTGGTTGGGTCCAAAAATAATTATATTTTTCACTCAGTACATAATTATTGCAGTCAACAAATGGCAATATCTCTTTTCTTTACTAAAAATTAATTAACCGATAATTCTTTATGAAGAACTTTAGATTATTTTGATTCTAAATTGGTTCATGTACCGTCAAAAATTTAATTCACTTAATATGTTATTAATGCGCTCGCGATTGAAGATATTCATGTGCATTGGCAGCGCATACCGTGAGAACCGAGCGGATCACTCGTGCCTTACGAGCGCGCATAAATTTAATAGGATTAAGCGGGGCGATATTTAGTCAGTATAACGTCGAGGAGCCTCGACAGCTACCCTCGGTCATCCTTATCTGCGCGGCCGCATCTGCCATGAGCGCCGAAAGAAAAATGGTCCCTGCTCGATAATCAAAAACGGTAGCTACGTGAGATCGCTGACTGGATTTCGCGAGAAAAAGAAAAACCGAAGCTCGGCCTACGATTGATAACGCCACAAACTCACGACATAATTCAAACTCGCGCATACCAATGAAACAATTCGTTCGATATTCTATCTAATACATCAAGATTCTAATGTAAATAAAAAATAGAGCGGAAGTAGAGGAAATGTGACAAGACGTAATAAGAGAAAGAGTGAAGAGGAAAAAGTTTGCGCTCGGTGACGAGGCGTTCGCGAGGATTCAACCCACGTACCTGGGAATGAATATAACCCGTAAAGCAACGCGTGTTATCGCATCGTTATTGTGTCTCGAGCTTCCTCGTTTCATCCCAGATGCGTTTAATGCGAGAAAAAAACGGCCGCGCCGTTTAAGGAAACGCGAAATTCGTGCCGGGCACTGAACACGTTTCTATGTCGGCCGGCTAATTTCGTGACGCGAGAACCGCGTGCGCGTGTGTATGGATTATTATCAGAAGCAATATTGTTACTGGAACGTTTGTTAAAATTTATAACGCGCGTCATAAAACCTCTCTCGCAGCCGGGTGTAATAATGCTGCCACGATCGTGCAACATCGCTTAATATATAGTGTAATTTATTAACATCGCATAAAATTAAAACGTACTCTGTTAAAACCATTAATAACCCGTTTAATGATATTTACGGGCGTACTTGTTAATAATTAAATTATTGATAATTTATCGATCAAGATAATACGTACAAAAAAAAAACAGTACAAATAACACGGACGCTAATAAGACAGCTTGTTGAAGCGTCGAAATGATTGGCACGACATCGCGCGCTGCGAGCCCGAAAAATCATCGGTACTCGCGAGGGTAATAGCGTCCGCGAGGGCCGATCGACGGGATTGGACACGATAAATCTAGAGGGGAATTAATTGCCGTTTGGTCCTGTCCGGTCTGGGTCCAGTCCCGAGTCCCATGCACCTCTCTTCGCTCTTTCTCATTCTTTCTTTTCCGTTTCTTCCCGTCCTTCTCTCTATCTCTCTATCTCTCTCTCTCTCTTTCTCTCCCGCCGATTCTCAGCCTTACATTCTACGTCCCCTTTCCCGAGACTCGCCTCGCCTGCGACTGGTTGACATCCTACAAATAAAATCAGCTCCAGGAATGCCCGCGACGACACGGGGTCTGTGGGACCTCTCAGAGACTTTCTTCCCCTCGGTCTATCTCGGGAGGGAAAGGGAGAGCTCGATCTGGACGTACGCAAGTGGGACGAGGACTACGTTGGGGGACCCCACGGCATGAGACGTAATATATGGTAACCTTAAGACAACAGTTTGGTATATCTCTGGGTATACTTGGATATTTCGTGCCCCGTACCTACTTTCGCTGGTATATCCACTGCTCTACCCCGCGTCACACTCGCCCGGCGTGTGCATGCGTGTGTGAGCATCCGTTTCCCATACGCATACGTGTGCAAAGACGAAGGAAAAGAGACGGCCGAACTTGTTGCAAGTCCGACCGCACCTGAGCTCGACTACCGATCGCGATTCTTTTATTGTCGTTTCTTTAACTTAATTGTCGCTCTTCTGGGACACAGATTCCAAACGCATCTAAACCCCCTAATAAATTGCATAACGCTACTTTGCTAAATGATACTTCAACGCGGTTACCGTTCACTTGGTAAAATTAAAATATAAATAGTTCGCGTGTGCACAGTACCTCATAATATAACACTGTATAACATTTTAAAATAATATATTTTGAAGATTAATAATAACGAAAATAATTGAAAATAATTATTCACGTCTAATTATTTTCTCAGTATTCTTTTCAATAAAATGTGTTGAATTTAGTGCGATTTAATTCATGAATAAATAAGAAATAATTAAACGATCATTTTTACACACAATCATGCTTGTATATAAAAAATTAATTATTAAAAAATTTTACTCACGGCATTCTTGATAACGATAGCAGTTTCGGTGATAACGCAGCATTTCGATGATAACGTAATGTTCACACTAATCATTTACGACCGCGCACTTCATTATATTGTGACAAAAGAATAGAAACGAAAGAGTTATAACACGAAACAGTTCACACAACCGTGGTTTTTTGCAATTTAGTGTAACAGACAAATTCGATAGAGAATTTCAACAAATCATTGATATCAAATGTGTGCGCTGTTCAAGTGATAAATCTTAAATGCGATGTTAATTTGCCGACTTCGCTTAAATTAAATTCGCCGGTAGCTTCATCTTAATATTGTACGTTATGAGTTGAATAATTAATCAAGTTGAACTAATAACTAAGTAAGATAGGATGAACCATTTGAAAATATATATCCGAAAACAGTACTATACGTAATATATAACTCATAGATGTATCACGGCTTTCTCAAATTATTCAATCTGATATCGCTTCACGCTCACAAATTAGAAAGCAAATTACAGGTAGAACGGTAAAAGTTTGAAACACGATGTGATGTATATTCAGCTTCAAGAATAATTAAAATCTTGTTTAAATATCGCAACAATAATTTATAACATTCATCAATTCTATCAATTCCGAATCTTATAATTAAATTTCGCAAGATATCTACTTCGATAAATAAATAGCTAAGCGTATTATTTAGCGACAGTGAATCGTGTAAATTGTAAATCTAAGTATATGTAAAATATAATCACGTTCAGAATTTGTTGGTATCGTCGCGATAAGATTTAAAAAAATAGTTCAAAAAAATGACGATACGCAAAGCGACTTACGCTGCTACCTGCTCGCTCGACTTATATCGTACGAATGATAAAAACACAGTTTCATTATACGCGCGTTACTTTGTTGCGTTGTCATTTGCGCGATGCGGCGCGACCATGACTTTATTCTTCATAATCATTCTTGCGGTTGTGGAATCGAAGCGAATGAGAGAATCGAAATCATTATCTTTCGAAGTATAATTGTAACAAATACTGAAAGATTCTAATAATTATTTTTTACAAATACGATTATCATCGTATAATTTATTTTCGCAATTAATTATTTATGGACAATAATTATCTGTTAAAAGATATGAGAGACAAATACTTTTAAATATTTTACTGTTTTAAACCTTCTAAATTGGGGGTGTGAAATAATATATAAATTGTCGAATCGAATAATTTCAATAATGGAAAGCTATGCTACATCGACCATTTATTAATGTCGCATATTATTATTTCACGTTAATTTCACAAAATATTCGACTCTAATTAATTTTCAAAATACGTTATTAAAGATAAAGCGACTGTCACGAAACGTTTTATATTTAATTATTAGTTGTATTCCGTGAAGAAAAACGAGAATCCACAACAGATTGAAGGCGAAGAATCGACATAATTGAAGAAGGTGAGGGAAGAGAGTGACGCAGAGAGCACGGGAAACAAAAGGAGCGTTTCTCGTCGCGCTGGAACGACGCGAAAAAGAAGGACCGGAGGCGGGAATGTTGTTCGCTCGCGGAGTTTGTCACCGTGGAACGCTACATTATACCATTAAGGACGCCTGAAATAGCAGCGACGGCCAGCCCGAGTTTTACGTGCCACATTTGCCACGAGGACCGCGTGGAGTCCGCAAGGTGATTTACAGTGGACTCCGATCGTCGTAAGTCAACGAACGAACCATTGACACTTGTATGAATTAAATGCAGAGAGATAAGTAAGTGAATTGTTACTATCGCTTATTATCGAACATTTTAATTTCACTTTCGATATAAATTAATAACAGCGTTATTATCAATGGACCATTACGAGATGTTATTTTCAGCAGAAAAATCGTGCAAGAGCCGGGCGATCGGCATTCGCGGTAGGTTTATTCCGACCGGGATTCCCTCCGTTTTCGTGTAGGATGTGACAAAAAATCCATCATACGGCGGCGAGACGTGGTGCCGACATGCCACACATCCAATTATCATAAAACGCTCCAGATGCGGGAGCCCCGCGGTTATAGCGACGCGGCCGGCATTCCCGTCGAATCCAGGACTATAAATTCTGCGTACGTCCGAACGATACGTCCCTTTTAGAGCCGCGGACCCGACTTTATTCGTGATTCCCTCGGCGGAAGAACACGGGTTTTAAGGTGATCAGGCCGGGGCAGATTCGATCGAGCTCTGATGGATTGACTCGGTGCGCCGTGTTAACGAACACGGTGGTCCCCGCGCGGCCGCGCTCGGGGAAAAAATATCGACGTCTTAGAAAAACTCTCATCGTGGTCATAACGTAATTTGTACCGCCTCCGCCGTTCTATCGGCCAACGAAATTTTATTTCACCGTGATCGATCTTCGACGTGTTACACGCTATTGATCGATCGCCCGACACAATTACCGACCAGTCTCTCTCTCTCCCTCCGCCAACTTTAAAATATATTTCAATATTTTGAGTGAGCCATGTGATTTGAATATCTCGAATCGTTGTTAAAATCACCGAAGAAATCGACAGTTTTTGCAATCATTTTTTTCTTGCCTAATATATAAACTCTTAGTTCATTTAATTACGCTTTTACAAGTAATTTCTTAAACGCCATCGTTCACTGAAAAAAAATTCCGGTTAAAAACGGACGAATCAGCAAATCAAATATTCTGGTTATAAATAGAACTCAATATTTTATAACTTACAAAGTATTGAATTCTATTATAATAACCAGAATATTTGAACAATCCTACAAGATTTTCCGATTCGTCCGTTTTTAACCAGAATTTTTTTTCAGTGTTGGTATTTGTAAAATCGTTAGAGATTACAATAGTGTGTCCAAGGTGATACATTCGATAATAATTTGCGTAAAAGAGAAAGGTTTCCCGGATGAGTCACCACCGCGCCTTTACGCCGAAGGAGACACCATCGATTCCCCCGGTCGCTGCTTACCCTACAGTCGTACAGTAAACGGGTACGTATGAAAGCCCTAAAGACCGCGGTGAAGCCGATACTTAAATCACTCCGGTCACTCAGCCTCGCGGCTCAGATTGATGTAAGGCCGTGTTTTACATTCAATTCAATTGGGCAAAAAACTGCTATCCGCTGGCGGGACGCGGCGGGCAACCGCGTTCTCGATGCCGGCGCATTGTGCCGACGATTCGCCCCGTCCGTTTCTCCGCCGTTTCCTTTGGACGCGACCGACCCTGCCTTCTTTCCATTCGTACGGACCTCCAGCTCGGTGCGAGAGGTAAAGGCCGCTCGTTAGAACTGTCCGCGGGACCGCTGACACGAAATTGTCATTATCTATCACGCGCCGGAGAGTATTCGCCGCGAAACGATTGCAGCCCCGAGGCTCTCTTCCCTCACGTTTCCATCCCTTCGCCCTCTCCTCGCGGCGAACAGTGATTCGCGGTATCCATCGTCGAGACAAGGCAAACCCTTTAAGCGTCGATTACTCACGAAGATGAGAAAGTGCTTTATCGTGTAAGGTATAATTATATAAAAAGGCATTATGTACAATGTACGGTGAATTAAAAAAAAAAACAGTGAAACTTGATGTAGATAATTTTACGTTTTGTTTCGAAAATGAACGGTTTCGGAAATATTCGTGCTATTTTGTTATACTTCTCAAAGATGAACAAATAAAAAAAGGGAAGTGTTTTAAGATCATTTTTTACGCTGATGATTTTTAACGTTTAAAAAAATTTTTTAAAAGTCTAAAAATAAAGTAACTGTAAGAAATTATTTGTTAGATCGTTGTTTTGGATATCTAAATAAACGATTGTGTCACTCGTGACGACGTCGGGAGGGTGTACCTTGTTCTGACTATTTCCTTTTTTCTGCGTGAGATCCTAGAAAGGGACAGACGCGCGGTATTTTCCTATCGGGATCGAATCTACAT
>VBVQ01002539.1:0-10383 GCA_011636635.1 Tetramorium simillimum
TAAATAAGTTCTAAATAAATATGAATGAAAACAAATTCTTTTTCTCACGTATAATCCTAATAAAACCTATATGTATCTGTGGCTAGTTAATTAAAAATCGTGGTATGTAGGAAGAGGAAATCATTTGACATTACTTAAACATATAAAGGTGAACGTGTTCGCGGAAGCGTCGCTAACATGGGCATTAATTAACTCCAAAACGTATTACATGAATCATGTATCTCTGGTATCTCGCTACGTATGCGATATAAATTTAATTTAATTACTATGTAATAATGTGTGATTAATATCAGCGTTCATGTAATAATCGGGATGTGTTGAAACGCGTTACTAATTGCCGTTTAAATTGCATGCATAGCAACGTTACGACTACGAAGTTGAACAGCGTGCGCAATAGTGCGAGCATGCTCGAAGTCGGGAAATAAAAACGACCCAAACAGTGCAGCTGCACCCGCACAAAACCGATGGAATCTCGCGACCTTCTCCCACAAAAATGAGTTCTTTTTGTCGACCGCTAGCCAGTTGAACAATGATAACTCTTGCGGTTATCGCCGCGCAAAGCGGGAGAAAAAAGGAAGAAAAATGCGGGCATTCTGGTTTTGCAACAGCTCGCGCATAGTGTATCTACAGAATGTCGGAAAAGAGAGTTCCGAAATTTTAAGGGATATTACATCCGTATAAGATAATAGAAACGTTAGCTGATTTTTATGAATCTTCTTTAAGATGAATACACGTATTTGTAATTGTTGTTAGTTAAATAAATAAATAAATATGTAATACAGTCTTCATCTACAAAGAAATTGATTTGAAATTATATGCTGACAAAACTCTTTTGCTTTTAACACAATATAAAAAAAAATCTAAAATCTTGATGTCATTAGAATTCTAAAAGTTTTGTATTTTATATTGCATAATTATATTATTACAATTAAAAATTTGACTGTTTCAATACTAATCGCGTCTTATTAAAATTATTTTTAAGATCCTTTCTAAATTCTCATTAGCTTTAAATTGTACTTTTCAGTGACATATAGATATATTTTTTCCAATATGTCGTACAAACTGCCGGAACGAAAACGCTTATAATAAGAGCGATCGTGCCGAAAGGTTTATTGTGCCTCGTAAATCGTGGCGACTGATTGTCGCGCGTTCTAACCAGTTATTCTCACAAAAATTCGCTTTTGCGAGTAGGAATTTTGGACTAAAATGAAAGAATGCTGGGTTTAGCGAATGAATTGACTTCGACTGTCGGTATTGTTCGTGCATCGGTGAGTGTCGCAAGAATTATCGCATCGAACGTCGCTGATTCGCCGAAAGATCGCCGGTGTAGCGCGGTGACATTGATTCAGTACAAATGGAGCGTACCAATTTCACCACTTGAAATTAACAAGTAGAAAAAGCGTTAATAAACGTTTCCAGCGAGAATATATGTCTCGCGCGGTTTCGCTACGGTAGAAATATTGCGTCGACCGGAACGCGGTCACCGTTTTCGCGATGGAAGAGAGCTCGCTTTTAACATTATGTTACTACGTCGGATGTTTTCTCAATATTCTCTAATTATCTTTATTTTATATTGGCATTATTTTTATTACATTTTGTTATTTAATTAGATTTTTTATAAACAATATTTAAATTGCTTAATAGAACAATGATCATTACATACAATCATAGTTGACTGTTAAATGTTTGTTACAATACTTATACTAGAATAATTTAGTTTAATTGTACTTGTAATAAAATAAAATAGGAAACAAAGATTTCTTCATACATTAGAAATTAATTATTTTCATCAATAATTTTATTGATTTATATTTTCTCAATTCTTTATATTTTTATATTTGATCATAACAAAGTATTTAAAAAGTTTCTTCGTTATCACAATTTAATGCAAGATTTATTATTTGATGTATATTTCTCGCGGTGTTATTTAGAAACAACTATAGCGTTATACATATCGAATCATTGTAAATCTATGTATATATAAATATATATATATATATGTGTGTGTGTGGGTGTGTGGGTGTGTGTGTGTGTGTGTGTGTGTGTGTGTGTGTGTGTGTGTGTGTGTGTGTGTGTATACACACACACACACATATATATATATAAAGTTATATAAAGGGGAGTATGTGTATATATTTATATATGTATCCCACGATACGCGCGTTACACGATATTCTGCGTGCACGTGCGTTCGCGTGCACCCGCACGGATGTAGTATACACGCAAGGTAATCCCTTCATCGGCGCAAAACGGAAACGCGTACCGGCAGTAATCCGGCAGACTGGCTGCATAATCGACCGTGGAATTGAATTCTCTCTCTGTCCCTGTCCCTTCGTCCGCTTCGCGTCCTCTTCGTCCTTCTCTGCGTCTCTCTCGGTCTCGTGTCTTTACCCTTTGCACCCCTTCGCCCCCTGTCATTGCACACGTACACCCACCCACCACATTCACACACACATCTACAAATACTATTTCTCTTTCTCTTTCTCTTTCCCTTTCTCTTATGTATTTAGCTCGCTCCGCGCTCTTTCTCTCTCGCTCTCGGTACTCTCTCTATTTCTCTCCTCCCTCTTCGTACGTCCCATTAAGTCAGCTGGATATGAATGCAACGAGATTGCTATTAATGCATCCGAGTATATGCATTCTGCAGACTGGTTGCATAAAATCTCGACCGTCTGCGCGATATTTCGCCGTTAAGAGAGTGATTTATTATTCCATTTGGTGACGACGTGTACTTGGTCGCCAAAGCGCGCCCGGCAGTCGCAGGCGAGGACGAAGACGGAAGCGGCTTTCCGAAAAGGGCGCTCTGATACCTCTGTACGCGCGACGTCGAAGTGGACGAGTTAATTGAATTGGTTTTATCCTGACGTTTTCTAGAGACGCGCATGACGCGACGCGTAATATTGTGAAAAAAATGGAGAATGCAAATAACTGGAGGTCCGACACTTTTCAATTAAATTTAAATGCAACAAGATTCAATATGATTGTCGTTTTTGCGTTACCTTGGTTTACCTTGGTAATGATTTTTTGTAACACTTTAATAGCGTCACTTTCAAACGAAAATATAAAACTTTTGTTGATTGAAAATAATAAGTAAACTAATAGCAAAACTTGACGAGTATCATACTTTTGGTCTAGTTCTTAATGCTAAAATAATATATTTTATAAAACTAAAAGATTAACTAATAATTGTGATTATTACGTACTGAAAATCCTTTTAATTTCTTAACATGTATATAAAAGCAATCTTTCATCACAGTTTATTTAAATTTCTGAAACCTATTAAATAAATATTATATAAAGTAAAAAAATTGTTAAATAAACATATAATCATTAATTGGAGATATTAACTTTTGACGAAAGAAAAAAAAATTGTCGAATGAGAGTTTTCTCGCCGAAGTATTAATATTATTTTTCTTTTATGTATTATAGATAACGTAAGGTGATGTAGTCGTTACAAATTTTTATAACGCGATATATGTATTAATAACAGAGAGAAAGAGAGCAAGAAAGAAAGAGAAACCATCCTGTAAAATTACAGGCCGATCAGAAAACATCTGAACAGATCCGCGTAGAGAGGATCCAGAAAATAGGAAAACAAGAGCGTTCATTCTTTAGATAAGGGGGCCGTCAACGCGAAACGATGTCAAGTGCCTGACCTTACGGGAGCATTTGAGAGAGATAGGGAGCAGATTTCTCTCCCCGGTGTCCCCCCCCCCTCCCTCCTCACGGTTCTTCAGTTCGAGTCGCGAGAACGCGAGCACCATGGTCGCACGTTATATCCACGATCGACCCGCGGCTGTGAGCCGAACAATTGGGCGCTCCGCGGAGAGGAGGGTTAACGGATGTGACATCAGCAGGCGCAATTTCCCGTGCAAATAGCAGAAACCACTAAACCCGAAATTGTCCCGAATTGCGCGCGAGTCGTCTTACGTGGTTCATAACACCCCGCGGTTTAGCGTAATCTTGCCCGTACGTCGAGCATGCGCTCGCGATCATTGAGTATCGATCGATCGCATGGTCTAACCGGAAAAGAGAATTTCCGCGCTGCACTACTATGACGGAATAATGGCGCGACACGAACGTATACCGTAATTTGATGTCGTAGGATGCTAACGATACACTAGAGCGCACTTCATTGCGATGATAAAGTACACACTGTATTCAGTGGTCTTTCGAGCAAATTACAAAAAATATGGAAGTAAACTGGTACTTGTACAATAATTTTGCAAATTAATATCCTAAGTACTTTGATAAGCTATGATGATTCATAATGCCTAAACATTTTCATAATATTCTTTGTAAACGATCGAGAAAGCATTAAGCTAAATTTTCATGTCACTCTTAAGTAAAAAATATCTTTATATAATAAATTAATTGTGTAATTAAACGTATATCCTTTTATAATTATTACGTGGCGAATCTAATCCAAAGTATTAAAGTTTAGAGTATAGATATTTCGCTTCAATTATGCCCGATTAATGTGCCCGTAATAGATATTTATCGTTTTTATCATGAAAAACCCTGCAAACCGCATCGCGTGGGAGAGATTTAAACGATATTGGAAGCAAGCAGTTTCTCCCGTCTGCAGTGAAGAACACGAAGAGTAGGACGGCACTATTCTCTGCTACGGTACACACTTGACAAGACGAGAACGACGACGACGACAACGACGACGACGACGACAATGACGATGACAAGAGCGCCAAGCGCTGAGAATCGCAGATTACGCGAGAGTCGCTGACGCAGTCGCAGCCTTTTGTGGTAGGATTAATATCGGTTGTATATCCGAACAGCAATTGCTATCGGCGACATTGAAATTATCCGAGCTATGCAAAACTCGAGACACGCTCAACCGGACACGTTTTTTAAAAATGTTAAAAAGAGATGTAACAATAAATCCCTTGAATTCTCAATAAACACCTCAGTGTAATACAGTTTGATATTAAATTGAAAAAAAATTTCTCGTTTGTTGGAATAAAAACAGAAAGCAATTGTATAAAAATCTAAATATTAAATTATACATGTAATATATTAATAAAAATTCAATACACATTTAATAATAAGAGATATTATTATTAATATAAATATAATACTTTAATATTAATATTGTATTCTATTTTTTTTATATAAAATTAATAGTTACAAGTTACGGTATTTCTCTGTTACTTGTAATTATTTTTTTCAAATTACAAAAAATGCTAATGTTAAAAGTCGCTTAGCTCGCAACAATAAAATCGCGAGAGTAATACGGGGAAAAAAGGGGAAAACGTCATCATCTGGCGTGAATCCAACCGAGCGAGAAAATGCTCGATGTCTGCCGCGAAGTCTTCTTCCCGTTTATTAACCCACGAAGGATGCACCCTCGTGTTATATCTGGTTATGTCAAGTCTTCCTATCCGCCTGATATTATACGGATTACATTATTCATGCTTTTCTTTATTCGGACACTTTTTCGACGAGGACGATACCGCTGACGACGACTGTAAAAAGGAGAGGGAGAAGGACGGAATGAGAAAGAGGCGCTCGTAGAAGACGAAGAGAAACCATGACGGCGCCTTCGCCGATTTAACGAAGCAATTTAAACGTCTGAGTTGTCCGTTCGATGCATTAAAAAGGTTGACGGAAGAAGGAGGGATAGCAATAACGGAGATAACTCAAGCTTAGAACCGAAAAGTTTCTTTCTATTTTCGTCATTGCGGCGTGCGTACCCTTTCTTTTTCTTACGAAGGACACGCATGATTTTTCTACTTTACACATACGTTGAACATTTAAGAGCTTGCATAATTTACGAAGCATGACTTTGCACTCAAGGATAAACAACAGAGTATAAACTCTCTAAATGCACAAATAAGCAAACGCATTATTTTCTACTTGCGTCGCTTTTTTCCCTAAAATATTTCTGTGCAAAGTGATTTTCGGTTCTTTTCAAGAAAACCGTTTAATTGATAATCTAAGAAATACATTTCCGAATCTGTGTTTGAGTCTGAATCGGTAATATTCTGGGCAAAGGCTATTATCGTCAGTTTTACTCACGATTAACGCTTGAATTCTTTCACGGGCGAACGCCTTCTACTAAATGTTACGGATTCAGACGTAGCTGCTTATCGCGAATGGCAAAAGGAGACGAGTCTTCCGCCCTTTCTTCCCTCGTTGCATCTCGCAGCCCGGGCCATTAAGTATGCCGTGTCGTACTCGGGTAAAATCATTGTTCTACTTGTAATAACTGAGAGTGCTCATCTCGCTCGGATGATCTCGAGGAAGAGACGCATATCGTTGATATCCGCCATTCGCATACATAGTGAAAGCGAATGAACTGCTTTAGCCTTGCAGTCTGTATGTAACTCTTATTGAACACAGACGCTATTCATACTACACACGTTGTCACTTAGTAAGTTTTGAATCTGCTTTATATGCATCATTTCAATAACCAAAGATTGTACAAAGAAGTTATCGGAGATAAATAATTTTTATACAACTACGAAAATAAAATAGACAATTTGTAATGTAACTTTCAAAGTAACTTAAACATGAAATAATTCCAAATCGGCAAATTAACGACCTTTACGTTTCGCTATATAACAGATATTTCTGTTATAAAATTTATTTTTACATTGACGCAGTCAGTAATTATTATTACTGTTACATTCAAGTATTAATTTCAAAGATTATTTCACTGTTCTGTAAGTAATGCAATATTTTGTATTACCGTCTTATGATGGAAGACATTCTTGGAGGATATATCCGGTAATCTAATACATTTGCAGCTGATCGTTAAAACATCTCGACACTTTTACAGAATAAAATGCTTAAAAGTTGAGAGAGAGAGAGAGAGAATTGTCTCGAATAATGTTCAACTCGAACGATAAAGCGTTTATCTAACAGAGCACAAAAAGTTATATTTCCTGTACATAGTACGTACACATAACGTACTCCTCCACAGCGTAAAAAGACGACTATATGAGAAGAGGATAAGAGGAACATAATACAGATGGAGGATGAATGATCCTACTGGAGGATAATTGAAGCGATCTCATTGTTCCTCATAATTCGGGTCACCGAAATTACCGCGGCAGTTCGGCATACGTAGCGTTTTATTATGCAAAGTGCCGGCAGTTGTAGGGATAACGAGCGATAAGCTTAAGACGGGGGCGGAAATCGACCTAGCACCTACTAGCAACTACTATCGCGATATTGGACCCTCTTCTTCACGTCTTAGCCGTGAAAGATTACGGAGCGAACTCAGGGGGGTGAGTCTAGACGGCTCGTGTCCCACACGGGTTTTAAGGAGGCGTTAAAAGCTCCCCGTTTTCACGGCTCAATTCTTGCGAAGCTCTCGCGCCGAGTTTCTCAGCTTAATTAAGTGTTGATCAACGCCGCGAGTCTGCACGTAATTATCGCTAATTACTATTGCGGGCTGACACGAAAAATTTAATGAAAGTCGGACTAGGAGAGATTAATGGATTAACCGATCACGATTGTCTTGATAATCCAGTTGGCGATTCTTCATTCGATACGAGTGAATATATACCTGTAGAAAAAGAGAGATAAAAAGTATAATGAGTATAGATTACTAATGAAATATCGATTTGAGAAAAAGTTTTAACAGATAATTGAATTTTCTTCTCAGTTTAATAATCTGCAATCTGTTTGTTGTTGGAATAAGAAATAAGTTTGTTAATTGTATATATTTCTATAAAATCAATTTTATAATTATTATATTTAATTTCATAATAATTTTTGTATTTTACTTTGTTAGTTTAATGCTCGAGAATTTAATAAAAGAATGTGTTTAAAGTCACTTTTCTCCAAAAAAGAGAATTATTGATTATCATTTAGTGATAAATATTAATACATATGTAATAATCATTAATCACGTAATATAAATTATTGAGAAAAACGTCTTTCATAAAATTAAACGAATGGATAATATTGACTTTTCTTCTTTATTCAACGGGATGAAGGAAATCTTCACGCAAGAGACTGATACTTTGCGTTAAATGACGGACCGACATTTTTCCACTTCGACTATGAATTTCTTCACGACAAGGGCCATCCGTTTTTCCTTGCGAGTCTTCTTGCAACGCCTTTTAAGGAACGACAGAAAATTGCGCCTGGCTGTTTACTCTGTGGGCAAAGTCGCTTTCCTTCGCAACGGTGCGCGACCGTGGACGAAAGAGCCCCAGCTCAAAGACATGCTGCGACGACCGGTCGCGACGTCGCAGTCTAGAGAGAAATTATTGAGATTCCTGTAACTGTTCCAACGTCGGAGCGCCAACAGGAAAAGATGTCTTCGATTTAAGGTAACCCCGTGAAACAGTCGTGGTACTTCTTCAGTGGTACGAGGAGGCAAACATTGGCGAGCCCTTTTGAGTGAAACTCGTTTCCGCGACCGAATTCCGGTCTCCCGTTCCATCAGGAATTCCCTATTCGAAATAGCAGTTCTCGTTAGATTCTGTTGAAAATAGTAAGAAAAACTTTCTTTTATTTAATCACAGTTACAACAAAGTCCCGATCACTTGATATCTGGTTTTATATTAAATCGCTACTTCTTTACATTTTATTGTTTATAATATTATATGATAAATGCTCTGTAACTTCGAAGCTTAAAAGTTGCAAAGTCGTGAGAGACGGCAGTCGCGGGGACAAATTATTTATTTATAATTATTTACAGACGAGCAACAAAATCGGCAGTTATATATTTTGAAAGGGCATCGTCCAAGGAAAATTTTAAGATCAAAAAAGGTCGAGTAACAAAATCTTTTGACTAACTTTTAAGCTGCGAAGTCGCGAGAAACGGTGGTCGCGGGGACAAATGATTGATTTATAATTGTTTAGAGACGAGCAATCCTGCTAAACGGTTTGAGCAACAAAATCGGGTTTAGGATAACTAATTAGCAACTAAATAGTACTAAATTTTTTGATAGGTGTGGATTTTTTTGCGATGGTGGGGGGGGGGGCTAACTTGATAGAGGTGAGGTTTATAATATTTACATATTATGTTAGTTTTCCAATTTTTTATATTATGTTTGAGAAAAGAAGAAAGAGAAAACACACATTGTTAACGGTTTAAGAAAAGATGAACATCGTTTGCATTAAATTTAGATGCACGATGAATATTAGACTCTTTAACTTGTAAAATAAAGCTAGCAACTTTTGCCTGAAATGTTACATGCTAATAAGCTTGCTCTTTGAGAAGCAACTTTTAAAAAAACCTCAGATGACATCAAAAATTTATCGTTCTTAACAATTTCTAAAAGTTTTATATAAAATATCGATTTAAAATTCTCTGTATTTCATTTCCTAATGCTTTGATTATATTTATTTGTATAATATATAATCATTTTAATCACATATGTACATATAATAAAAACTGTAATTTTTTAATCGCAATTTAAAAGAAAATAGTGAATATTGGCTGTCTTAAAGTTAAAACGTTCCATTTAATCTCCATGTTATCAATAAAATTAAATTACTATACGAGCATATAAATGTTTTAAAATCAATATATTAAAAAATAAGATGTTATTTACAAAGCACGATTTAAAAAAGATATAGAATTTTTAATATAAATTTTATTATGAATGTAAAAATTGTTGAAATTATTATGCATGCGAGATTTGTGAGGAATATAATTTTCCAAATATTATGTCAAAGGACAGCGTAGGATATTAGGAATAATGCTGGCACGCGTATGCGTACTAGGAATGCATCGCCTGCAGCACGTTCGAGGAATTACCAGACGAATTATCCTTCGAGCATGCGTTCGACTCCCTTCAAAACGGAATAAACAGGAACAGCGTAATAACGAAACTTTATTAACGCAAATACGGCTGAAATTAAGCGAATATAAGCTTTCCCTTTTGCAAACACGCTTGCTGCGCTTGAATTCACATGCCGCAAATCCATGTGCTTCACGATAGGAAAAGACTTGCATAAACCACGTTTCAAATATAATTTCAGCAAACATATAGCATATCAAACGTTTATAATAGGTGCCCCAAATATAGTCAGGATCAAAGCCAAATTAAAATTTGACTCGTTTCATCTGCAAGAGCTTTCAAAAATTTATATAATCGATTTCTCTTTAACAAATATTAAATGGTAAACTGACTTATTTACTCAAATTATTTAACACTGATCATTTATATTGATTTAATGAATTAATTTAATTTAAAAATTAATATTTGACAAATTGCACTATTTTATTTTTCTATATTAATGTAAAATATTAATAACGGCGTTTATATATACAATATATAATAACATTACAAATTCGTGATAAGGAAAAATTATCTTTTATTTCACAAGAATATAAAAAAAAGAAATAATAAGAGTATCAATAAAAAAGCAAAAGGTAGAGAAGAACAAGTCCTTATTGTCCCC
>VBVQ01002539.1:10393-24298 GCA_011636635.1 Tetramorium simillimum
CAAAATTACAAATAATAAATTAATAATGAAATAATAAAATATGAGTAAGAATTTGGATTTGAGAAAAGATACAATCTTTGATAATACAGCTCTCATGCATTTCTCTTCAACGCTTTTTAAATAATTAAACATAAATTTTGATTAATTAAATATAATTTGACAATTTAAGCAACAAAGTTTATATTTTATATCTATTATTTTATATCTATTATTATTTTGATATACATTTGTGATTAAAACATTTTTTAAATATTTTGAAACAGATTATTCATGTTATTAAAAGTTAAATTTTCTTTGCGTTCGAATTATCTACACTGTCGTGTTTGCGTTTCGACTTAGCTAGCCTGTTGCGAGCGAGTCGTTATAATTGACGTCCGTTGCCCCATGGTAATTGGCTGCTCGCAATATTGCTACGCAGATAGTGACTGAAAGGGAGCGCGGCTACATAGACGTTGGCAGCTGCGTCTGGGGGATTATTCTCTGTACGCTAATGCGAACGTATGAGTCTCGGTTTACTATTCAATCAGAAACTGCTCGCAAAGCCTATCTCGGACTTTATGCTCCAAGCGCCTCTGGTCATTAGAGCATGTTCTGTGAAAATGTATAAAGCTCTTACAGACAAATACCATGAAAATCTATCGGTATATTCCGTTGTGATTGACTCCATTACGGTTCTGTTAATATCTTTATAATAATTTTCCAAGCAACGAAAACATATTTTCTGTTAATGTTTATGTGTTAATATTTTCATGTTTTAATTATATATTATTAATATTTTATATCAATAAACAGAAAAATAAAATATTTTATATGATAAAATGTAGTATATTTATAACAAATCGATATAACGCAAGATTTGATTTACTAAATGATTGAATTGTGTGTACATTAAAGCTTTGAAACTTTTTGTTTTCATGAAGAAATGTATAGCTTTTCGATAGTTGACTTATAATTTACATTTTCATTTTATCTCTTATTTATTTTCTTCAGTTTCAATATAAATTACATCAATTCTTATTTCTGTATATTCGGAATTAAATATTACGTTAAACTCGATATAATATTTGAAGACTGAAAAATATATTTCTATTCGCGTACGTATTTCTTAAGGCTAATGGTATGATGCGTTAAATTTACGGGCAACATATGTATCCGAGGAAAATAAAATTGATCGCTTCCGTGACTCTCTTTCCCGCAAACTCTGATTTCAGAGTGCTCATTTCTCTCGCGTCATACCTCGTTTACATCGTCGATGCTCTCCTTAAGAAAGATCGATCCTTCAGAATAAAATTTCGTTATGAGCGCTCCTTCTGCGAATCTCGATTTGTCTTTATTACGATGTCGGACGCGTTGTAATGGCAACGCCGGTGGAATGGCGGGCACACATTTCTGAATTAATATTTAAGGAAGGAAGAAAATGTTTGCAGGCTATTTTCCTTTTGCTTCAAAACGCAAGCGCGCTTGCGTAATGCGAAACCTTCCAGCAATGTTTAATTAAGAATATTCGGAAAGATCTGCTTATAAGACTGAATTATTCAAGTAGACCTGTGCAATATAAAATTTTCACATTAATTAAGATAACATTATTTTACTCGAAAATATCTGAAAAGTTAAATACATATAAAACTTTCACACGTTTTCTAGTTTTAACCTTTTCCAATTTATTACTGCAACTCTTGCAAAATGTAATTGATTTTATCATACATAATTAATATACACAAACAGATTTGCTTAAACATGCTTAAGTCTTTTACATTTATCTCATATTAATGTGTTTGATTAATGCATATTTGACTAATACTGATTCATAAATGTAAAATAAAAATATTTCAGACTTATTATTCAATTTCTTATCTTTTCAGATATCTTCTTATTGAGAGTACGCATAGTAAAATTGGAATTGTAGTAAAAGACTTCGTTCGCTTAAACTTATCTTTCGCGCATTGACATGTCTGGGCAAGGTAATCCAATAGACATTCGTTTTTTGTATGTCAAAGCCTTTATTGAATTTTTCCACGCCGTCAAGAACATCTCAAATGGAAGTACGTAAATATACTACGGATGGTTTGACCAAAGTAGAATATTTGAAGTCTCTCGAAGGTGACGTTACCAGTTTACCACTACGTCAAATCCATCACAATTGTCCTAAGTAACAAAAATTTATTTGACACGTATCAATTATGCACCGAAAAACCGCAAGGATAAAATTCTAAACATACGAGACACTGCGTATACAATATCTAAAAATAAAACATGACTTATAACAGAAATTTACATGAAAAATCTGGCTGCTTAACCTATCATCTGACACGGCCATGAATCTTTCGACAGCAGCTTCTTTACCCGGCATAGACGGAATTCTTTCATGCGAAAGATTTCTATAGTCATCCATCATGTTTGCGTTTATTTTTAACGTATTTAACGCATTTTACGGTTTTCAAGATATTTTAATTTTACTGTGCTCAATTGCATATATTTACACGTTTTACAATAAATATCTATAATATTATAAAAATTAGACAAGCTCTGAAATTTCTTTATGCCGCGTGTTTGAAGTTTGACTATTATACATTTGAATAACGCTGTATATATTAATATTAAAATTTTTTATTCGTACACCAAAGCAATTGTTTTATATATATCTTTCACAAATATTGTTTACTTAAAGTTTTATCAAAGCAATCAATTATTATTCAATGTTATAGTAAATAGTTGATATTAAATTGGGACTATAAAATTATATAATAAATATTTTGTTTATTAGAAGTTATAAAAAGCAAGGATATTAAAAATTTATATACAACATAACTTTTAATTGCTTAATTAATTAATTTCACATTAATATAACATAATATAATAAGGTGGTTATGGTATGAATTTGAAACAAATTATTGCTAACACACTAATCGCACAAACACACTCCGCTGACGATATTACTTATTTTAAAATACGTCGGCGTACATAGAGAGCTTACGGGATGGTTCCCTCATTTAGGGTGGCCTCCGCGTAGAGGGGATTATAAAGGATTATTTTCCAGCGTTAAATGAATTCGCTGGCAGTGAGTGCCACGGTAAAATCTGCTAATGGATGCTGCAAACCGCCATGCATGCGATAGATGTAAAATGTATTATCTGTCAATCAAGAAAGAATTGCAAATGCTATCGTCGTCTGATGCGAGCGTCCAACGACAATTTAATTAAGTTTCAACATGTGCTTTATCAAATTGTGCTTATATTTCTGTACAAAAATGCAGCTGTAAAAGTCAGTCTTGTCAAGCCAAATATTATTTTCATGTCATTTCTGACGTTTAATATTTTTAACTTTGTTAAAAAATTTACAGTATAATATTAATCCCGATATATCAAGTCTTTTCATTTTCTAAACTTTATTATAAAATATGTAGATCAATATAGTACTTTTAATCTATGTTATATAAATATTTAAAAGATGGGATCTAAAATTTTCCTAACAAAAAATAATCTAACTCAATTCTTGGATTTTTTATATAAAATTTCTGTAATTATAGAATTTCGCAATCGCGACATCAAGTACATAAAAATGGAAAGAAAACAAGTTATGAATAAAAATATTTATACAATTTCAAAATTCACATGCGTATAATAAAATATTCGTGTGTCTATTCAGTATTTTTCTTTCAAATATCGACATGGGATGTACTCGCGCCCTCTCGTTCAGTCGCTCATCCCGGCTTCTCATTCGGCTGCCGCATTTTCAGATTTTCCATCTGCCGTCACGCGCATTACGCGGCTCCCGCGAAAAATACCTCGCCACAAGTCGCGACGGTTTATACGGGATTAGTGCGGACGGCACCGAGTTCCTCCTGTTCCGCGGAATAATTCGGAAAAAGTCCCGCTGACGAGCCCGCACGGGATTTATTCCGGCGGCAGTCGTGGACCACAAGAGGGAATGCGTTATCAACGTAGGATGGCACCGGCAGGAGAAGAACGCGGTGCAGAAAGAAAAAAGTTGACCCGATGCAGTCGGACTCGCACCGTAAAATACTAACGAGCATAGGTCTCATTCACTTGAGCATGTTGAAGGCGAATGTGTATGTACGTGGTCTTGTATCGAGTTGCATCGGCAATCCGGGATAACCAACATTGAATTAGCTACTCGTTGTCTCTTCCTAAATTTCAATATTATATTTAAAAAAGCCATAAAGTGCCATTAAACTAGGGGCAAATAAAAATTAGGCCAAGGATAGCGTTAAATATAACACTGTGCTTTAATAATCATTACTTCATTAACAATCAACATTACATTTTAGATTTGATACACTTAACTAATTCATCAATTATAGAAAGGGATAAAAGTGCCAAAAACAAATTTTTTTACATGAATTTAAGGTTTTTTGTTATTCATACTTTTATTAATAATTAATATTTGTATGAATTAAAATAAATTTCTTTGGCACTTTTAATTTTTATCATCGTATACATAATTTATATATTCCATTTCACTAAAAAATTAATTTTGATATCCTTTTCCATCATTAATCCTCAATCGACAAAGTTTTGATGTTTTATTAAATGGTTAGTAGAATTTCTGATCTGTTTCGATAAGAGTTCTGCAACATAAAAAGTTAGGGATCCAAAGATTAGAGTAATTCAATTTCATGTTTAAAAAAATTGATAACTTTTTTTATTTCAATCAGAACTGATGAGTCCTAATATTGTACTTTTTAAAAGGATTCGTATGAAGTTATTCAGAACATTTCAGATTTTCAAACAAATTTTTAGCTTATATAAATCCAGGAAAATATATCTGTCGCTATCGCCACTGCTATTTCTACTGCCACTACCACTGCCGTTAAAAAGTTTTAATCCATGAAAACTTGAAAAATTTTTATACGCGAACTGAAAAATAGCCAAAACTTTTTCATTTTTATCACTTTAAGTACTAATTGCCGCTCTTTTTGAAACGTATCAGAAACTCTTTACAGAAGAACTGGAATTAATATATTCTCAAAATGAGATATGAATTTCACTGAGATATCATCGTCTCAGATAAGCTATTCAAAGCTGAATAAGATTTACATAAAGAATGTTTTAAAAAATCCTCTCATTTACGTAATGAGTTTCGTCAATCAGTATATAATAAATAAATTGCAGTAAATCACATTAGCCAGCCTGTACAAATTAAAAGGCACAGTGAATTATAAAATATTAAATTATTTAATACTAATAAAAAAAATTTTCTTTGAAACAGAGAACAGTGGATGGCTTATAGTTATTTATTAAAAACGCTCCATGCTTTTGGTTGAGGATACATATCTCTTACGCTTTAGTTTAAAAAGTCTAAACAAAAACGCGTTCGTGTGCAATGCATTCACTTTGGCCGATTCATCCGGGATGATCGTCAAGAGCGAGTCGTGTAAATTCGCCTTAAGGCACCGCGGGAATAATTAACGGCGCTCCGACCGGTAAAGGGAATCGGCAAGCATGGGACTACGAGTTCCGAGTCTTGTGCAAGAAACGCCGTGCGTCGACCCGCCGCGCCGTCGACGAACAATCGAATTATCAGGCGGTTGCGAGCGCAACGAGGGCCATTTTTCTGCTTCGTTTTTCCGAGGCCTGAGGGCACGCAAAAGTTTCAGTACACGCATACACCCTTCTCCCGCCCATGGTCGATCCGACCGAACCGCGCGCGGCAAATGCGGATCACGGCTGCACCGAAAAAGCGGAAAACACGGCTTCATTAATCTAACAAGACTGATACGCGGAACATATCTCGCCGCGGCATAATGGCCGCCGGTGCCCGTTTATAGCAGAGTGCAACGGTAGCATTTCTCAAAATTTCCAGCGTAATTATACAGGATGATTACGGATTGCGTAACCCAGAAACTCATATAAAATTTAAACAATATAAAAATAGATGTGCAACGCCAAAGCCAAATATATCGTCTTTTCCGGAAATCGAGGATGTAAAGTAAATTCAAGAGAAATTTTATTTATATATTGAATTGTTAAAAGTATCTCTTCTAATTATCTAAATATTACAAAATGTTGATCACAATTCTTTAAATATGCATTAGTGGGTTATTGAAAACAAATTATGTTTGATGATACTGTGACAATTCTAGCGCGCGTGTAGCGTTGTTACTATTTACATAAATCAAATTGCGGCTACCATTTGCGGATAAACAATATTAAAATATTTATGCTTATATATGTAGACTCTTTAATATTTTCATTTGAAATATCATAGTACGTCGGAACGCATAGAATCGTGTTATGTATTTTAAGCTCTTGTGTATGAGATATAAACGGAAAATTTATTATTAATTATTTTATACGCAGATCATACGCTGTAATCTGTATAGAGAAGGACGAAAATATTATCTCAAACTTTAACATTTTCATCGAATTATACAAAAGCCACAATAGGTGCGCATCCGACCTTTGCAGTTTTGCATCAGATTGCGCAGCGTATAAAGCCAGGCCCTAATGAGCACCTTGCTTCGAGAACTCGGAAATCTCTCAGTCGGCTCGCGAATGTAATTCTATGTGTGTAGAATGATAATGGCCGGGAAACTTTCAGCCGCGCTAATGCGATAATGAATTAAATTACGAGGATGGGTTGAGGCACCGTGTCTACCGCGGTAGGTAATTACTTGCTTGCTTTTTTCCCATATTGTATTTCGCGATGTATCAACGGATTCTGCGGATATATGCGATGTATGAAAATCCGTTGCACACTCGCCCGCCGCGTGTCGGACATCAACATGTTTGCATTCGAACAGAGCAGCGCGCAACGCGTCAATGCGCCCTGTTAAATGTAAGCCGATGCTTATGATCGGCCTTCAATTACATTATTCTCGTGTAATTAGCATCCCTTGTGACGAGGGAACGTCAATATTACGGGTCGGTACCTCCGTCAATATTAAACAAGTTACCGGCCATTGATGTTGCGAATTAATTAAAAGTACGCGAAAAGAGTCTTTCGTTTTTAATTAAAACTTGCTACATTGTCGGCTGTAATATCACGCGTATACGTTTACATGAGTGTGCGGCTCTGATACCATATTATTTCAAGTAACATTAATGCTGTAAAATGAGATTTCTTTGTATTTGTGTTACTTTGTGAACAAATCCCATTTGAAAGAGATTAATATGCTTTCAATCTTCTTCAATTCGATTCTCTAATATTAATATTACTTATTTAATGGGAAAGTTTAAATCGTTAATAAATTCCTCTTTTCTTGTTAATTAAAATAACGTGTTGTAAAAGGAAAAATGAAGGAGAAAACGAAGGATTGATATACTTTTTTATGTTATAAATTAAATCTGTATGTTCTCGCAAATTTTATTTTCAGAAATGTTATATCTCAGCATTTTTCGAATTGTCCTATGATTAAACCTTTTATATGATTCTGAGAAATCTTTTGAACAAGAGAGAAGCCAAAAATTGAAGGAAATATAAACTGTAAGCATATTTCGATCAATTCTCGTTGTTGGAGCTCACAATTTGATCTTTTTATGACGAAACAATAGATTTTGCGTAGTGCTATTTCTGATATATTACGACGAATCCTTCTATCCCATATCGAATCCGAAAGGGTTTACCTCTCTTCGTAGTATATTGGAAGGGTTTACCCTCGGTTCGTGGCGCACCGAAATTGACTCGTTCCAAGGGATTAAACGTGCACCCCGTTATGCCCAGAAACCGTACGTATTCCATCCAGGGAAATTCGCGGCTTCTCTCGTCGTCGAACGGATTCGTTGGCCCCGAAGTAAACGACCAACAACCAGTGTATGCACATATACGTGAAATATCTACACATATACATATATATAGCACGTCTTCGATCAATTGCATTTCCATTTGCTGACGCAAATTCCATCGTGAAATAACAGGAGCCGTTAATTCTGATTTCTGATTTCTGAAGTCTCCCTTTTCTCTTTAAAATTGCTATCTTTATAAATTATATTAGAATTTTACAGAGAAAATCAAACTAATGAAGAAATCTTCTAAAATTAAATTTTGATGTTTAACAGTATCCTTACGTAAGACGTTCCATATGGTAATCTGTCAAAGTTTCAATATACCGATAAATATCGAACATCACTCATATAACGTGCCGTTGGCGACAGTCCATGCTCATTTGCTATTACAAGTTGTTAACTACATGTAACTATTAAGTATTTCGGCGCTCGACCAACAGTCGTGTAACTAGTTGACCGTTTAGTATAACATGAGAGCCCATTTCTCCTTTCCGTTTTGCTCATTCATCAACCATGAAAAGAGCCTCGCGTGCGCAGTTTCGGTTGCGTGCTGCTCGGGAAATCGCCGTCTCGTGCTAACGATAAAAGGCTTCAAGAATGAAATACTTATGCTAAATTATTTAAAAAAAGATTTCGTAGTGTCGTTCGGAAGTCATTACGATAGAAACTTCTTTCGTGGAGACACTCTGAAATTTTAACGAGAGCTTTCCCAGTTTTAAGATTCCATTTTTTCGAATCCGAATATTATACTCACTTAATCCTTACATAATTCTACTTGGAGAACCGTAACATCTCTCTCCTTTTTATTGTTATATATTTATTAAATACAAATTCAGAATGCATAAATTAATACGCCAAACTACATGATTCAATATTATGTCTTCCGTGTTGCATGCAAATACGTTATGTTCTCGCACATACATCATATATTAATAATTCTATTATATTATTATTGTTACCATTATAATTCTTATCACTATTGTCATTATTACAGTTATTATTATGTATTGATGTTATAGGTCATCCCATTGTACCATGAGTTACGCAAGTCATTAATAATACATATCAATTTAACTGTACAAATGTTACAGAGGGGATTCTAAAATTTAATTAAAATTCAATTAAAATATGATTTAGAAATATTTAATATATAATGTACAACAAACATATTCTGAATATTCTGCACATATAGTTTCATAGAACAGGCCTTGTAACTGCTCGTAGTAAACATCAAATCAAGCAAATAGTTATTTAGAAAAGTAAATTTTCAAGGTTACCATTTCAATTTACTATGGAAAAATGTAAGAGAACGAGATTATATGACAAAAAATTCGGGATTAAACTGTCACATATTAAAATATACATAATTAGCACTAAATTTTAGTACAAGTGTCTTTTTATAATTGCTCTTTTTTTTAAATGGGTATTCTAACTTTTTTACGCCGAAAACGTAATTTTTGGCGTAAGAGGTAGTGCCCCAAAATTTAACTGCATACGAATGAAAACTTGAAAAGGACATGACAGAAGATCGTTAAAAGTTATTTACTTATGATGATACAGCTGGAGGCTGGGATTTATTTTGATGTCTTGCCGAATTTGCTGTGACATTACGAAGGCTTAGATTACTATTCGCGGTCGCCCGATGATCCTCTTACAGTTTCGACTTCATTAGGCACTCCGATCATGTGGTAGTAGATACCGATTAAATATAGACATAGCGCGTGATGCACGCGCGTTGTAAGCCGCTTACGGGCGCAGTTGCGCGTGCATTTTAATGTAAAACACCATCATTGGTCGGTGTGTCATTAGCGAGTGCAAAATAATCGGTGCGCACGAATTCGCAACGACTGTGCAGTAGGATTTCACTGTGAAAGAGCGCATTGACTAACATTGATAGCGGATATATGTATAGAGTAACGAGCAGAGAATTAAGAATATATACAAAATATTCTTCATAAATATAATTCCAAATTAATTGCACTGGTGGCTTAAATCCTCATATATCATATTTTACTTGTTCAATATGCTGAAAGCTAAATTCATGAAAAACATTTAAATAACCGCCGTGTATATAATTTCTACATTTTTTTACATGAGGCAAGAGCAATTGCTCTGTACATCATACACGTATTTACGTGCAAGATAAATTGACAACTTGATATATATTAATTCATCAATAATTTCCAGTTACAAGCCATTTCGATAAATTCTTTTATTTATATATCGCATTTGCGATTATTTCCGTATTTGCCGAAGCAATAATTATTCATGAATACAGTTTTTGAATGATGTCTGATTATAAAAAGATTACTGCATTGTTTCAAGTTAATAATGAATTTTCTCTTATTAAAATGTTATAAAAGTTATATAAATTTGAAGATTAAATCGGTGTGAAAAATTTTACGAAATTTATTTTGCAGCAGTAATTATGAAAATGCACTTTGTTAACAATCTTTTTATGTATTTTCATATATTCTCACGTTTTTATGTTTTATCGGTACTTTTCTGATTTATTATGTTTTCACCTGTTTATCACATATTGTTTATGCAGCTATCTAGCGTTCTGCAGCTTACATTCACCAGTCTTCAATCTGTAAATCTGTCTTTATATTTCTTGAAGAAACATATAAACTAAATATAAATAATCATAATATTTCAATATCGCAGCGTATAAACATATATATTTGTTTAATATAAAACGAGAAGATACTTGTCTTTGAAATGCAAGACTAATCTTCGTAAAAGTAACGTGTGTTTTATTTAAAAATTGAATCTTTTATACCTGAATAATGACTTGTAGATTCTTAGAAGTTTAGCGGCATTCCATAAATATTTTTAATGTTTCATTAATGTTATACGTAATTTGAAGGGGATAAAAAAAATATAAAAGATATATTTTTAATATATACGTCGACTGCTTTAAGGCATTTTAACAAGTTGCGAATATTTTCAATAAATTCTAGAAAATAGCGTGAATGACGAGAGGAAAAGAGAAGGAGATAAGAATTCCTCACAGATGGGAAACACGAAGGTGTCGTCTCTGGCGATTGCACCATAGCGACACTCGAGCATTTCCTTCGAGACGGGAAGATGTCTCGAGAGTCTTACCAAACTCCGGCAAATATTTGTAGAGCTTTTGTGCACACGTGCGCTACGCTTATTATTGTTGTCAGCGCCGCAACGAGATCTACCACATCCCTTAAATCTTGATATTAATCCAACTCTTTCGTTTCGCGTTATCTCTATATGACGTTTTTATAAAAAGCTTTTTACCATTTTTCTCTAGCTAGATTCTACATTTATTAAAGAAAAGTGGAACACTTATTAGAACTGAATTAAATATATATCTTCAGACAATTTTTTAAAAATTTGCATAAATTATATCATTTGCAATGAAATCAATAAAACACGACAGGACTATTTATCGACTTTTATAAATAATTTTTTCTAAAAATTATAAATAACTATATTTATAAATATTTTTAAGCAATTTATGATAGAAAGATACGTTTCTCTTAGATATGCAGAAAGAGTTTCTTTTATAAACAATTTCTCAAAGGAATTTAATATATCATCTATAATTATCCATTAATTGTAATAAGAACCATGATGTGACAAAATTCAAATTCTAATTTGTCCTGGTTGAAACGAGTCAAAAGAAGTGCACTCGCTCTTGTCAAGAACATTTCGACGAATATTTTAAACAATCTCCTCTGTTCGGCTTTCTGCTCTCGAGTACGTCGTCAAACAGTCGACGAGTAATTGCGCAAGCATCACCATCACCCCGTCGTCTGGTAATAGATAGTAAACCGTCGTTCAAAAAGTACCCTTCGTACTTCGGCCTGCTTCGTATTCGTCTGCTCAAGGATCAAGTAATAGCCATTTGCATTTTATTCGTGTTTTCACTTTCCCATTTCTCATCTTCTCTTTTTCTCATTTTATCTTCAGTCGACCTGTCGTCTATATTATGCAATCATTACGTAGAAAACGTACAGCTTTTCTTCTTTTTTAATATTTTCGAGATAATGGAAATTAGTTTTACTACGCTAATGAACTAAAAATTATGATCCGAACATCAACAAGCAGTGTTTTATCTTTAATATTCATATACATTTAATGATTGTAAAAAATTTTGGAGTATGCTGTAGAACATGTGAGCTTTATTTTAAACACATTAGTTATATTTTTGAATATCCACAGCTCGGTTGAATATGTCAAGCTGACAATATCACGAACGTAGATATGAGAAGTTGCTCAATTACCGGCGGAAATTTGTACTTTTGTCACGAAACACTTCGTTCCATTCTACGTACGCGTGTATGCGTACTGTTGTATGTACACACTCGCGAGCACGAATATCGCGTGGATGTGAAGAACTCATCCGCCGAATCCGTACCGGGGATTGTGAAGTTGTAAATTGGAATGAAATTGCAGTCGCTAATGCGCCGATTTAAATGTAAACGCGCGGAAATGGAGACGTTATAGCCATTCGCAACATCGAATCGAATAGCGATGCCGCCTTTTTATGACCGATTCCCGCAGTTGAGGAAAATACCTCACGCTGACGTTGACGTATACTTTTGGGCAGTTACAACGATTTCCAGAGAGAATTTCCAGTATAATCGAATTCTACGTTTGGCTGCGCGTATAAAGCATATGCGCTACTTGAAACGTGGAACTGAATATCAACATCGTCACAATGCACTACATAAACAATAAATAAATAACAAAACCATTCTTATAAATGTACATGATAAATAAGAAAGAATGTTTAAGATTATTATCACATTGTGTACAGTGTATGTAATCTTTGAATAATTTATTGAAGTCGATAAACAAATTTGGACGAGTGAATATTTTAGTAAAAATTATGTCTCAAATAATCTTAAATAATATAATTCACAAAATAAAATATTTTTGCGTACATCGATGCTTTGCTACATACAACATTGCATTTAAATCCGTTTAATGGATTCTTTTTTCAAGCGTATTCTTTGAATACTAAGTCTTTGAATTTTAAAGTCGTACGTATCATTGGATTCGAATCGGAATTTTCTAGACGATACAGTACAAGGCCATTATGCAAATCAGTTGAAGCTTATTGTATTTCTCTCAGCATGCAATAAGCGGTATTATAATGGGCTTTGCGATAAGCGTTCGATAAAGCAGTTCTGTTTGTACCGAACAGTCGCGGTATAGCTGATAAATCGTACATGAGTCGATCGAATACGATTCGTATTGACGTAACGAAACTTTTGAAATGCATCTACAATTCTGCGATTACGAAAGAAAGTTTTCGTGCTCGATGGCATTCAAAATGATTATAGCTATTTTCTAAAATTAAAAACACACTTTAATTTATTTAAGCTTGCATCTCGTTAAGAATTTAAATCTAAAAAGATTTTATCTCTCTTAGAAAATAATAATTTGCTTATTTATAAAAATAATTATCGTTGCAAGCATATACATATATTTATGAAATTATTTATTGATACATTAAAGATAAGTTTAAACTTTGTATATAATTTAATTACGTATCGTTGTAAAGTACGAATCCATAGAAACCAATTCTATAGAAATTCTGAGCAGCTTCGACGAACTGCTTTGATCGGGTTAGACCCGCCGCGTAACATCTCGAGTTCGCGATAATAACGGGAGTACGATTTAACTTGGTTAAAGTGCAATTACTCAGCGGTTAACCCGAACTACTCCCTCATCTCTGTTTACTGTGTACTCAAGAAATCAGTAGCTGAGTTTAGTCACCATGCTCAGAAATCGTGCGCGACGGTTTGTGCATGCATTAATTAATTGACTTCCACGACTACGAAGCATTTCCACCGAAATTATAAGACCCATGGTAGCGACGAACTCTGGCAAGAAAGCATTTTACAGAAATATGATTTAAATTCTGATAGTTTAATTTACATTAGTTACATATAACATTTACTAATTTACACACATAGAATAGTTAAAAAATTTATATATGATCAATTTACACATAATATTTTACCTAATTTATATTTTTTTATATAATATAGTTTTAATATATTTAATTATATATTCTTTGCATAAAAAAATTAATTCTAGATAATTAAATTTTTGCTCGGCAGTTGCTAAACATAGTTATACATTTAAATGTAGACTTTTTCAGATTTCATTA
>VBVQ01002540.1:0-24293 GCA_011636635.1 Tetramorium simillimum
CGTACGCTCCTCCCCCCTCCCCCATATAGTCTTATACATAAAAAGACACAAGATGCGCGTTAAATTACGATCAAGCATCAATTGAAAGAATTTACATTTTAGTTGTAGGTAATATTAACATGTCTTGAAATACTTTATTCAACATAAATTTTTTTTCCCAATATTACAATTCTATTACTAATATCATGCAATAATTTTTTCTCTCTTTCATTTTTTTTTCGCTTTCTCTTTTCTCCTTCTCTTATTCTTAAAAGGTTCTTAAACCTTGATATTTTTATCGTAGTATAATAAATATAATGACGCGATTATTGTATTGTAAATAAAATATAATTTCAAAATTTTTGCCATTCCGTCTTTCTATTAAATAAAAAACATTAGAATGTGCATATAGGTTGATATAGGACGTATGTGGGTGTAGATGTGAATACGGATATGGTTGTGTGTACATGTAAGTGGATGACTATGAAAGTGTGTGTGTTCGTGCGCGCGCGCGCGCGCGTGTATGTGTATATATACAAGTATGTGTACACATACGCGCGTGTACACATATGATGCTATTACAAATACATAACGATTGCATGTAATATTTAAATTAACATATCCAATATTTTGATTAATTAGACTTTGATTGTAACATGAAAGATTATTGAATAAATATTTCAACTTGTTTCCAAGTGTATGTATTTACATACATGATGCATGGCTATTGCATTAGGTGAAAATTTATCAGACTCAAATGCAAAATTGCCACTTTTTCAGCCAGCTTCAAGTAACACATTCATTTGTATCTGCCGAAATGCAAACCATTGACAGAAATTTTGTTCCCTCACAATATAAATATATTTATTTATAGCATGTTACAACAAAGAGTATATCATAAAATAGATTATTGTATCTATTAAGGTATCTCTCATATCGTTTCTAAATTATAATTGGGAAATTTATAAGAGGGGGGATCTGAAAAAGATAAAAATTTTTATTAGTCTTTTCTGATTTTATTTTGAATCTTAGAAACTTTACGTTAAGTAAGATTGTGTAAAAGAAAAGTATGTAAAAATATAAAATTTGCATTATTGTATCTTCTTTTAGATATACCGACGAATTTAATGTTCGAGAAGATCTGATGGGACTAGCTATTGGTGCTCACGGTGCAAATATTCAACAAGCGCGAAAAGTTGATGGCATTACAAATATAGAGTTAGAAGAAAATTCATGCACTTTTAAGATATATGGAGAGGTAATAATACAAATTATTAACGTTTGTATCACATTTCTAAGAGTATTGTAATATAAAAATTTACTCTTTATATCTAAAATGCCTATATATGTGTGTTGAATTTTGTCGAGTTGTACGGAGATTATAGCAGATTTCTTTCTCAATCACAGACGCATGAAGCTGTTAAGAAAGCTCGATCTATGCTGGAATACAGCGAGGAGTCTATACAAGTCCCACGGGTGTTGGTAGGAAAAGTAATTGGGAAGAATGGTCGCATTATCCAAGAGATTGTCGACAAAAGTGGTGTAGTAAGTATATTTTTATCATTAATTAATAGAACATAAAACGAGCCGCCGCCCCTATACTCTTATAGGATATATTACTTTCAGAATTAATATCTCCCTCAGGTAGGGATTCTCCTTTCAGTCAATTAACACAGTGTCTGAGAATATGTGATTGATTGATATTATTATATAAGTATAACAATTTTCATTTTCAGTTGATACAGTATGATTTTGTTAAAACTGTCAAATTTAGATTTACTTAGATTACAATGTAATACTTTACAGATCCTCTACATCTACTGATATATGTTTATCTCTCAGGGTATGTAACAATCGTCTGAAATTTCTAACACGCGTTTGAAGCATAACTACCATTATAAGCTCTCTTTTGCAACATATGCAGACACGTCGGATTGTCAATGACGTGTCATATTTGAGAACTTAAAAATCAAAATTAATATAGCATTCAATTGAAAATGGAAGTTATAATTTAGGAGAAATTAGTTTATTTATGACATATACCTTGTCTGTTCTCGGTAGATAACAACTGGCTCGAGTGGGAATATACATATTGATAAAGTAAGTATGTCATTTCCTATTGTTTGTGATTTTATTCCATCCAGTTTAGTCAATCATTCATATATATATATACATATATATATGTTTTATATATACATATATATTCATATGGAAGCACTCGCAAATCTTACATGAACCACTCGGGCCAGTCCCTTTAAATTGAATTAAAAAATTATAATAAAAAATAATGACCATATACTTTTATATAATCAGGCCTGTATTCATGTTTCACATTTAGCACTAAATGTGACTGACTGTCTCTCATATTCTGAATGCTATTTATCTGTCAATCAAATGTCAAAGTTGCATTCAGCTGATGTTATCACAGGCTGATAATCACATTTGGCCGCATTTGACGCTAAGTGTGCATTGTGTATATGGACCTTAATGTACATGTGCATCGTAAACAGTACACTGGATGCATAAGTCATTCCATGTCCATGCATTTGTTTTTTGTCGTCAATTATGTTTGAAATGAATATCAAAATTTTATACTCTTACAATTTGATTTATTGAAAACTTGTTAACAATTGGATATGATAATATATGACATGGCATTTACTTGTATCATAAATGACAAGAACATTTTGTGATGAAAACTTTTTAATGTAATAGTATATTGAATATGTATATTATATGCATATAATGCATGCATGGGGAATCACAGATCAATTTTATGTACAAGTGTGTTTTTCTTTTTTTTTTTCTTTTTGTTCTTTACACAGAGATTATAAATCTGTTATTGATAAGAAATGTTTCTCGTGTAAAAGATACAACTTGTAATTTGCGTGCGTGTGCGTGCGTGCGTGCGTGCGTGCGTGTGCGTGCGTATGCGTGCGTGCGTGCGTGCGTGTGCGTATGGCACATTTAAAAAATGTTATTTGAGAAAAGGTAAAAGTGTCGAGAAATTATTTTTTTCAAAATCAATTTGGGGCTATAAAGGGTGTAAAGAATATTTAAGCAAATTTTCGCAGACTGATCGACAAGTCTATTGATGGAAATGACAAGTGCCAGTGACTGAAAACTGATGGTATGGATATGAAATACGATTTTAAGCGGCTCAAACTAATAATCCGTGTTATTAAATGCGTTGAAACGCAATTTTAATAATTATGCTTTCTAGGTAAGAGTAAAAATAGAAGGAGACAACGAACCTCAACCAACGATTCCACGAGAAGAGGGTCAGGTGCCCTTCGTCTTTGTTGGCACTGTCGAAAGCATCGCCAATGCCAAAGTTCTGTTGGAATACCATTTGGCACATTTAAAGGTACAACTATGTGTCGATGCTCTCCACCTAGCCTCTAAAATATCTCGATTACAAAACCAAAGTCGCAGAGAAAGAGAGAAAAGAGAGAGAGAGAGTCGCAAAGTCGCAAAATAAAATGTTATTTAATTTCGTCGGATTATGTCATATCGTATGATTTACACTGTAGGAAGTAGAGCAACTCCGGCAAGAAAAATTGGAAATTGATCAACAACTACGAAGTATGCATGGATCGACTACAGGACCGATGCCCAGTTTTCCTCCTACGAGACGAGGAATGGTTGCAGGACCAGAAGAGGGTATCAGTGGTCGTGGCGGTCGCGGTGGCCAGTCTCGAGGACGCGGTTCTCGGGGTAGAGCTCCTACCAGACACAATGCTGGTAATATTAAAAACACACATACATACATTAATTCGATTCATTCGACATACATGGAATTGAAGAAACGGCAACGCGCCTCAAATGCTAAAGTATTAAAATGTATATTCAATCACTTGTAAACATGAATATATTCATAAAAGTTTTGCAAAGGTTTTGCGAGAGAATGAATTGTTTATGATACATCGTTTGTCTCGATTTCTGATCATGATCGGTTTTTCTTAGGCATATCTGACAAGTTAATGGACGCGACGAAATACAAGTAAAAATACTGTAATTGTCTACATGTATTAGAAATCTAACGAATGACTACGCGTCCTTTAGGATTACGTAGAGATACTTTGGACGGCAGTGAAGATCGCATTCGGGATTTACCACCAAGAGGTGGTCATCAGGGAGGAGCCGGTAATTCAGGGTATATGAGTGGCAGGCAAGGTCGTCCTCCAACCCAACGTAGAGATCGTAGAGACGAACGTCGTCGTACTACCGATGACGAAGACACGGTTTTAGACAGCCAAGACGTTTCGAGCATTGATAGAGGTACGAATACTTGTTGATTTCGCGCACATGCTCGCGCGCTTGCGTGTGCGTGTGCTTATGCGTGTTTGGGAATGCGTGTGAAAGACAGACATGCTGCTGATGATAATCCCCCATAACCGTTTCGTCCTAAAGACACAGCAGAGAACGTGTGACGTATATCGGAATGCTTTGAGATTAGCATGTAATGTGGAGCAAACTCTTGTGACCATCTAACATTAATGTTACCGTCAAATTTAACGTTAAATAAACATGCATTCTATTGCATGCTACTAACGTATGCAGTGCAGCTTTCGCTATCTGTGGTCAAGTCACTCTTTAAATGTCAGTTGCGAGTCCGACGGATGGTCACAATGGTTTGTGTATGTATAGAGTCAGTGTCGAGTGTGGAGGGAGGACCTAAAGGAATAAGACGAAGACGACATCGGCGTTCGCGGCAGCGAAGCTCAACGCCAACGAGTGCTAGCCAGACAGGTAGGCACATATGTACACACACACACACACTCACACTCACATTTACACTCGCACTCGCACTCGCTCGCTCGCTTACGTCCTTGTATTCGCGTCGTCTCTTTAGGACGATCGGTTGTAGTAGATGCAAAGTCTTGCGTTTTCTCGGTACTTTGCTCGATCGTGTACGATAGGCTGTACTCGCACACACTTGTATATACGAAAACATTCAGAGTTAATCTATGCATTTGTTTAGGCAGTAATGCCGGCCCGTGCGACCAATCGACCATGAATAGCAAGGAAGGAACACCCGCGAACGACGTATCCATGTCTAACAGTTCGCAGGGACCTAAAGGCCAAAGAGAACATCGGTCTCGTCCTCCTCGTATGCAGCAGAGCAATAAGCCTAAAGAAGCTCTGGTTAATGGTACCAGTGGCTAAGCAACGGTGTGCACGTTGCCTTGTCGCCAATCGCTACTAACGTTGCTACGTTACACCTGAGATGAGAGCTATCAACTCCCAGCACGTAACATGACGCATACCGACGCAAGGACTACACGATTATGGAACGCGACATGATTAGTCTACGCTCGTTGTTAAGACTGTTTGCTACCGACATAAGAATACGACAGTTGTTTAAGAAATCGTCATTCTCCTTAAACACATTTTAAGGACACATAATATTAATATCCATGCATGGTTTAGTTTAATGATGGTAATTACATACTGTCATGTTTGATATACGGATACATTCATTGGGAGATAGAAGAGTAGCATTTGGTAAGAAGGATTCCCTGATTGTGAAACTGTGCCTCATTTTTATACCAAGCTCCTAACTTATGTGGCAGTGCTTCGGATGTATCGTACACGCGCGGTACACCTTTGTCACTCGTTAACGTTTAACGATCCAATATTAGGCTGGCGAATCGCGGCTCGTACGTCAATTATCGCTCTGGATAGGTTTTTCATCTAGATATGTCGCTCTCTTTCTCTCTCTCTCTCTCCCCCTCTCAACCTCCCCTCTCATTCTGTCTCTCTTTTTCTCTTTCTCTCAGTACTTACAATATACGCAGCTCGGTACTCGCAGGACAGGATCTATTCCGCGATCTATCGGGGTTTATTTAATTTAGCTTGTTAGCCAAATTAGATGAGCAAATTGTTCAATTTGCTTCACACGTACTTTTGCACATGGAATGTTCCATGGAAGTATAACAAAAGAGATATATAAATATATATATATCTGTTCTTGCTTTGTCTGATACTTTTTCATATTATTTTCTCATACTCGACGTAACCTCGTTACTCTCTGATACTCGCTATCGGAGAAATGATGATTATGAAAACCGAAACGAATGCGACATAACTAAGATGCAACTCGATGCGGTACAAGGAAAATGGATTTCCGTTGTTAATCGTAACAATGGTAGGCGGCAGCTCCAAGAAATTCTGGTTCAAAGGTGTTCCCAATGATGTTCCTTTCTATTTACTTGAGAAAATTGATTGATTTTTCATTTACGATTATTAGTAGAATTATTCAACAACACTAGATTTTTACGTTTCAAAGCTGAATGTTGATTAATAGCATCATAATGATTGCGAAAAAAAAAAAAATATGACTTGTTCGAATCTAACACGAGATGTCAGAGATGTGCACAAGGAGTCGGTTTTTATTTCCGAACACACATACACTTTTCACACGTAATTTAGCGTCTTTCTTTTGTTTCTCTCCTTTTTTTTCCCTTTTCTTTTAATTATTATAGCCCCTCCCTTTTTTTTTACTTTTACTACAGTCTAAGCGTACTATATCAAACTTTAGGATTCGATATGTCGAGTTTGTTTCTACATTGTTTCGCATGATTTAAAAAGAAAGTAAACGTATACTTAGTAATACCAATGTATGATGTGCCAGAGAGAAGGAATGATACATGTTTTATGATATCTAGCTAAAGTGCAGACTTAGCGCGCATACCTTTATTACTATAATACTACTTAGTCGAAATGTGGATGTCTGAACAAATAAACTAGCTTTACTATACTAAGCTATAAAATAGATACGATCAATTGTTTTAAATTGATTATCAACATTATTAAAGATCAGTTATCAATTTAAAACAGTTGTTTCTTCTTCCGGATATGACAACAACTAATCGGACGTGTCTCATGAATTTGCAAAAACACATGATGCGGTTGATGCAATATATCGACACCTAACAAAACAGCTGTCATTTTATCTGAATATTCTTATGGCAGCCAGAAAACTGAGATATCCCCCAACTTGCTTGTTTCAGATACATTTGTATTGATTGCAATTTGTGCATAATTTAAGAATAAAACATTTCTGTACATAGACTGGCCATTGGTACAATGATGAACCTTGAATCTCCTTGAATCGAAACGACATGTACTTATACTTTCCAAATTATAGGAATCCCTTTGCCTCTATTTTTATCTTTGTCTCCCTCGCTTATGTCTTGATCGCCTCGCGACATATTCGTGCGCGCGCGCGTGGAGAAGTACATATCCAAGTACGTAACGTTTGAATCGTTTCAATTAAACTTGTTTATTTTACATTCATAGATTAATTACTATTCTAGATTAAATCTACGTAGTTTAAAATAAATACTTTACATGTTAATAAGAGTATTATTAATTAAAGAAAGCATTCTTACAATCGCTGTTTGTAATGATCTCTTGTTGCTTGAAGAAACATTGAACGTTTACAGTTATTTTCGCATGTATCATATAGATATACGTGTGTGTGTGTGTGCGTGTGTGTATGTGTTACGCGTTCATGCTGAGGGAGAGTAAAACACTTTTTCCGTTACATTTATACAATAAATAATTAAATAAAACTTGAACTATGAATAATACAATTTAGATCTTGTCTAAAAAGAAGCAATTTTAAGGAAGAAGAATACATTGCGCGTAATTTGCCGTCAGTCCGTATACGTATGAGAGTTTCAGGTACAGAAGTGAGATGAGATTGAGCCTCGCGCGCCGTCAGTGCAAGCCCAGGCCGATATTCCCGCCGAGTCCTTGCTCTTTCCGCCACTGAGCTAATCTGATGGCGTACCATACCTGGAACAAAAGTCAAAGGCTGTCGTACATACAACTTCACTCGCGGCATCATTTCGTCCAGACGCACATGTACACACTTATTGTTAATTACTCACTTCAACGTCTGCCTCGGAAAGACCCGTTTCAGCTGCGAGAAGTATGACGTCCGCGGTATAAGGTGCTCTTGGCCACCTGTTAAACTGCTCTTGAAGAACCGCTTCCTGATTCACCGTCAAGCGAATCACTCGAGTACCGGTACTCGAGGTACCAGCTCTGCTGCTGATGGGGTATCGCGTGGGATAAGACTTGAGCATGTTGATGTCCCTGTAAGAAGAAAGTGCATTCAACGGTAAGTCTTGGTAACTTGAGATGAGAAAGAAACGAGATGCAATGAATTATGAGTGTGAGTGAATACTTTTCAAAATTTATTTAATTGAAATCGACACTTGTAAGGGCTAGCAGCGTCGTGGTGAGCTCTGATATCCCTCTGAGCTCCTATAATATAACAATAAAATGAGGAGATGCGGCACGTGCCACAGGAGAATCGCGCCTCTTCCTGCACCGTGGCTGCAGGAGTTTAGAGTTTAAAGTGACGATGGCTGGCTAGCGTTGGTCTGTCGTAAAATACGCTCGCTGCAGGCTCGTCTCAACCATGATCATGACGTTAGTTGGTAGCTTGTCGTTGCAACTGGAGTCGTTGCGACCGAGAGGATATACCTACATATATTCGTGAGATAAGAGAGACGTGGAGAAAAATATTTTTAGCAGCTAGACGCAGCGAGGGTGGGCATAGGCAAGCAGCGGTTAAAAGTTAAAAGTAACGTACGACCGTGACCTAACGCATCAACCGCCGCGCGAGATTTTGGATAAGTTTCAAAAGCGTGGCGCGTGGCGCGTGGCACGTGCGTGGGTTTCAAGGAAAAGCTTTGAGAGAAGAAAAAAGAAAAATAGATAGGTAGGTAAAGATAGGTGTTTAGAGAATTTAAGGAATATGTGGAACACGGTGGCGATTTCCTTTGACGAAATGAGAATTCTACAAAGAAAAGTAGAATTTCATATTCATATACAATATACATACATATACGCGGTCTGCAAACGAGCAAAATCCAGAGCGTAATTCGAATTCGTAATTCTCTGGCAAGCAACTGCACCATTGCCTTGTGAAACTGATATATACTACATTCTACATTAGCGTTCGCGCTAATATGAAAGGTAAGGCGTGTAGGCGGAATCTGCCGTCGGCGGCGGAATGTTTTAAACTTGACCTACGAATGGACGCGCGTCGCATATCCCGAGACCGCCTGCCAAGTAGTTAAGTAGACACGTACATATGTGTACGTGGTAGACTCATTTAGCGAGGATGTTACAAGGATATTTTATTAATATTTTCATCTTGATCCAGATACGTTTTTCCGTCGTCGTAATTACGTCATACATAATTACACGCATACGATATAGCAACTTGTTCGAGTGCAAATTTACATAGTGTCACTAATTGTTGTATAAAGATTCTTTTCTTATAAAGCCTATGCTTTTCATTGAGAGAGAGAGAGAGAGAGAGAGAGAGACCACGAATCCCTTCACCTTTCAGAGATTTCGTGCTTCGACTTCAGAGATAAAAAAAATGATTTATTGATCAAAATATAACGGACTTTCGGCAATATCCATATACATTTGACGTTGCCTGCACAAAGTGCAATACTGCGGTAGATCCGTCTTGTAAAACTCGAGAAAATTCACAAGATTCTTCTCGAGCGTTTGATGATAAGCCGAGCCAGCGTATCTAGATTCGATGTAACGTCGATCCTTTTCACATATCTGCGCAAAGATCCAACTCTTTCATTCACCGAAAAGATTAGGATTACAAGATATAGGGCAACGTTTTACAATTAGTAAACTCGCAGGACTGAATACAATAACAATGAAATCACTCACCGTCTGCCACTTGGACTCGATTAGCGCGCGCACGGAGTCGCTGACCAAGTCGAGCAAAGAATCGTCGTCGTGAGCCGCGTGAGCGTCCTGTACGCCGAAAGATACCGAAAGAAAGGCAGGCAGTAAATCGCGACATGCGCGAGCGCGATACCGGAGTTTTCGTTACCTTTCTTTGCATTCGCGACAGCAAAGTAGCTCGATTTTCGACGCGCAAACAATCGAATCTGTCATGGAGAATCGCCGCGGCCCAAGGTTCACGAAAGTAGGCGTAGAAATCCGAGATGCAAGAATTCTAAGAAGAAATAAATTATAAAAATGCCGTGACGTCCACGCCCGTAGTGATGTTAAGTGGTGTTAAGTATTAAATCCTGTAATATATAATATCGCGCTTTCTAATATTTCAATCCTCGCGCGTTGCTCCTCGCTCGTTCGTTCGCTCGCGCTTACTCGAAAACGGATTTTCACGTCGTTCAACATGCTCTCGTGTTTCCCATATAAAGCGATCATGTCCCGCGGTCGAAATGTCTGAAAGATACGAGGATCATTAGAGACGTACGAGTGGAGTTTCCTAATTTCCTAATTTCCTAATTTCACACCCTAGAAACTCTGACATTTCTACAACATGTGGTGTTGCGCGTCATGTTTGTTCAACGAAATGACGACTACCTTTCTGCTTACGCAGGTTACACTTGCCACAGTGTCGCACATATTCAATCGGATGCAAAAGTATCCAATTTCAGATTCACAAGAACCGGTTACAAATATCTGGCCCTGCAAAAGTGACAACAGTTAGAGAGGGAAAGACAGAGAAACGTAAGGAGCCTCTCCAAATAACAATAACAATGTCGAACCAGTTGCGCCCCAAATAACGTCAACCTCAACTCACGTATCGGTTGCGATTCATCTTCTCCGTGTTACGCCAGCGTGCATCTTTGGGTCCACGTACATGCAAGTAATAATAATCACCCGGCAAAATGCAAGCGATTACAGTAGGTGCACGGAATAACGAGGGTGTCAAATACATGATCTTTTCCTTCTTCGACTCCTTCGCTCGCTCGGCAGCTCTCTCGCAGTCCCACTCGATCGCTTTCCATAAAATCTCAGCGAGCTTTCCAGGGCGAGCGCGGTGCAGGGACGAGATGGAAAAAAATGCAAATGTTATCATACCATATGCATTCTTTAAAAATACTCTTTCTCTCTCTCTCTCTCTCTCTCATAGAGACTAACTCTCTCTCCGATTTCCATGCTATTGTAATATTTGTGCTGCCAGGCGTCGGCGTGAAACTTTCTGGAATATCTCGTCACGGTACCAGCGGCAAAAATAAATGGATCGTTGGTGCGACACTCCGGGTCTATTATCAGCGAACCATCGAAAATTAGACCGGCTCGGCAGAAGGCTGAAATGCGTAAATCAATCGTATGACGATTCGTCGCCTTCGTCATTTCGATATCGTATCTTAAACGTAATTGAAAATGAACTCCCGCATTGGAGAAATGTTTTTTTTTTCTTTTTTCTTTTTTTTACCTAAGAACGCATTTAAATCAATCGTTTTCTCATAAAAGTTGAAAAGAATGTCGCAAGCCAACTTTTTCGTTTCGCCCTCCTTTTCAATCGTGACACTCACAATCATGAATTTTGCATCGTCAGTTTCTATCAGGGCCCAATCGATCAGGTTCCATGCGGAAAGAACTTGAACTCCGTTTTGTAAAATGGCCCTTGTCACCGCTTCGTCCACCTTAGGTAAGCATCGAGACAACAATAGCATCATTTTTATCGTAATATGTATCAAGTATTTATGCATGTATACAACAGGTCTGTCCAATCCAACTATATTCTCTTTTCCCTTGTTTTCTCTCAGTCTCTCCAGACGAGACGAGACGAGACGAGACGAGACGAGACGAGACGAGACGAGACGAGACGAGACGATAGAGAGATGGAAATTGAGTTGGCTTGTGCGAGCAAAGCGCTGGCCAGACCAGTTGTATAAAAAGTTATATACAACTTAGATATGTATATATCTAGGCAGCGTATACTCTCTTGTTTTCAACGAGATGTACAGGGCTGCTACGGCACGTAGCTGCTGACTGGCAAAATAATAATGAAATACGTATGACTTAACATACTTGGTAATCGTGAAAGAAAACTTGGTCGTGCGTTTCGCAGGGCTTCAAAGAGCTCGGCTCGATCAACGTGATCCACGAAGGGTTTACGCCGAGTTTGATCAAACCACCAAGTGCGCAGTAACACTCGATATTACGTCCGTAAAGAAATATCGCTTCTGTGAGATGCGAGTGTGTGATAACAGTAAAACACACGGTGAAACGGCAATTTGACACTAATCACCGCAAGCTGCACTTACTCCTTTCTTTGAGACCTCCTGTTAACCATTGAATCTTGCTGAGGCAAGCGGCAGCTTCCGTATCGTCGTTTACAGTGAGACAATTCCACGGTATTTGATCTGGCATCTTGTTACCTCTTGAAAAGTAAACGTAACGTACAGTCTTGCATCGAGCACCGCGCACGCGAGATTCAGAGCGGTTACGTTTCTTACAATACGTTACATGTAAATATCGTAAAAGCATTGTGGATAACAACATTTACTCTTGCTCCTGCATTTTCTCTCGTAACGTCGAGTTCCGATACTGCAAGCCGCACGTTAAAATCAAATAATCGTACGCGATATTTCCCTGATTCAACACAGTCACGTATTTCTCCTTTCTGTGAACACGTGAGAAGACTCGAATGCATACGCGGTATATACAATACATATAATAAATGTATGTCTATGTATATGCCATGTCTCTCGACATGTCAACTCGAGTTACTAAAATTGTTATAAATGATAAAAGTATTGCATCTGTCGAGATGGAAGACGTGTTGTCCACCTGTTGATCGCAATCATGCTCCCGCAGACGATCGTGACCCAAAGCCGTGCGGCCATGCAGCGACGATATCCCGAGTGAAATCTCCCTCGAAATGGAAGCAAGTACGCCGCTGCCCCACTCGACACGTTGTCAAATGGTATACCGTGCGGCGATATCAGCGTAAAGTTTGTCACTTGCGTATAGCGCTGCATTGATCTGCAGAATTGAATATTATTGTCAAGGAGGAGATTACAAGAGAACCCCACTCCCCTCCCTGTACATTTGCTTTTTTATTCTTTTTATCTCTGAAACTTACAACTAGGATATAGGACACAGGGTTCGGCAAGCTTATTGTTAGGGCGACATCCAGGTCTATTATTCATCCAGATACATGATACGTGCTGTATATAGAAAAAGCTGTTTTACCGTACAGCCAGATAATCTGCGAAAGCAATTCCGCAATCCGACGCTCCTACAACGACGATTCTCGCATCGCAACGTACACGTGGCATCGTTGCTAGTCTCGGCGACGTGATGAATAGAGAGAACCTGCCCGGCTCGCCTTCGTCCTTTTTATCGTCGTTTGCCGTATTTTCATAGTTACCAAGAAGGTCCATAGTTTCCCGAACACGCGGGAATCGGTATTCAGCCTGTCTACGAGGATCAACCGGAATCATATCGCTCAGACAGGATGCCAAGGGATACGGCCACGTCTACGAGTAACGTACTATGATGACACTTTAAGTAAATACATACTTAACGCGGTTTAAAGCTTTTATTTATATTATAGTGTGCTATATACAATATATACGTATAATACGTATAATTTTGCAGGATAATATAGTGGCGGAAATGCTCTAAAAGTTATTACTACTGCGTACAGTTACACGTGCTCTTACCACGGTGCTCTCATCCTCGTGACGAAGCCGATAAAAGATTACCGTTAATTCGCACAAACGTGTAATCTCGCGGAAGAAGAAGCGATGCAAAGTGGAAAAAATTGGCATGAGAACGAAATGCAAGAGACGTCCGTAATCTTGTTGAGAGATACTCTGCACAGACACGTAATCCTCGATGTGGTAATGATCCGTAACGAGATTGACCTGCTTCTCGGCGCTACAAATATGTAAAATGAAGGGAGCACTTTACAATTAGATTTTTCTTCACCTTGGACATTTTAGAATGTCTTTATGATGACTGTTTTATGAAAACTATATCCTATATCTAGAGAATGTGTAAGCACAGAGTAATAATAAACCAGAGTATAGCGAGTCCCAGCATCGTGTCGTTACTCTCAAAGACGAGGCAGTCTAAATCCAGCCGTAGAGGATCCATCGCAAGATCAAAATCAGCCAGGATCTCGCGTCTCGTTAACATGGCGAACAAGAGTCTCTCTATAGCTTCTCGATCTTGTATTCGGGCGCGGCGACACCTCACATCTTCGCCAAGAACCGCTCGGTGTACAAGATACAGCGTCATCGGGAAATCACGATTGCATCTCAGTGGCACGCGCTGCATTTGACAATATTTTTACTTTCCCGTTATGTATGTGTATTTGAGAATGAAAGAGAATGTGCGTGGCAAGGGTATAACGTTGCCCTTTAAGATAGTTCGTTTGTGCAAGTACCACAAAGTGTTGAAGAAAGTGCGAGGACGGATGCGAGAAAGGGAGAAGGATCGCACAGTACTCTAAATGCGGAAAGCAATCGAAGGCAGCCACGAGGAAATCGTGAGAGCAGGCAGGCCTCGTTCCGAAAATCTCGCGCGTCGCAAAGATCTCCAAAGCAAAGACGTTTGTCTCACGGCTGTGCTCGCTTGGTCGCGGAAAGAGCGTGTCGGGATCGTCGGGTTCAACAGCGGACAGCTGCTGGCCGTCAATGTCTCTCCGCGGCTTTGTCAAACCATCGTATGGCGTCAACTCGAAATTCTCGTTCAGCAGGTCGACGTCGACCACGGAATTGAGACACACGACGCCCACTACCGAGCCATCGGTAGGATCCTCTCCGATGATGAGTCGACGGCAGTTGTCTGGATGACGAATCATCTCACCGATACGATACTCTCCGTGAAGCTCCTTTAGGTGCGTCATCGTGGTCCTCTCGCCGACGATCGCTCGCACGTCATCGTAGTCCTCTTCTCTGTCGCCGCGCCGACGAGATAGATGAGATGAGATGAGATGAGATGGGTAATATAATACACGTAATGCATATAATGCACATAATGTAGAAAGGGACCTTGATCTGTATCTGTATCTGCGTCGCAAGTGCGGCACGCGCAATGCAAATCAAATCGACTCACACGACTCTTCGCATTTTCAACTTTGGATGTAATCTCGATCGATCGGCCAGGTAGAGAAATTGCAGCGTGTCCCGTACGGCGGTCTTGGCCAGGACTCTGGTCATCTCCCGCTCAAATACGCTCCACGTCTCTACGAGTTATGTATGTATGTATGTGTGTGTGTACATCTGTTTCACAGATGTTTGAAATCCGAACACGAGTCGCGGACGATAAGAGTTGGGGGGAGAGAGAAAGAGAATTCACCTGGCGTAACTCGAGGAGGTACCACGAGGATCACGTACTGGCAATAGGTAGTCTGGTCGAAAATCGCAGCCAACAGCCCCGCGAGGAACTCGTTGGAGTAACGCTCGTCCCACACGAGCAAGTGTACGAACATCGTGTTCCTTTCCGTGGCAGCGGGGATCCTTTTCGCGGGAAAAAGCGCTAATCGAGTAAATTCGCCCCGATACGACCCGATGGTAATCACGTAGAGCAAAGTAGACGCGCGGTCACGTTTGCTACGCACTTGATTTTGTAAACGCAAGATTTACCCGTAGATTGTTCTTAACCAGGTCAACCAATCGTACGGTGGTACCGATGGAACATTCGGGTACGTGCACAGGCAAATCCCCGAAACAATGTCACGCTCGTCATTGTGCTCAGCTACCGAGAGGCAGCAAGTCTCGCTGTAAATTTTACAAACGATTATCGCATCGTTTGATACTACTGCAGATACTCTATGTGTATTCTATATACGTAATATTAGTATAACAAGACCGAGTACTCTGAGCGGGTATACGGATGCGTATGTACTTATTGTTACATAGTAACATGTGTACGAGATAATTTTCTCTCGCAAGTTCACCTGCAGTGTCGTATTATTTAAGTACTTACTAGATTCGCTCCACGTTGACATCTCCGAAAAGTTGCCGAGTCGTCGGACATATTAGACGCTCTAAATGTGATAAATCCGAATGTTGGAGGCGACGCGACCCCGATATTTTGCTAGGCTTTAGCTCCTCTTTCGATTTCGACTCGCCTTGCCAGATTGACATGGCTCGTTGACTTTTGGCTTTGGCGAATCCTGTGTCCTGTGAAGTGTGACTGTGTGTGACTGACGTCATGTCAGTGATTGTCAGTCATGCCGGTCGGCAATTTTCAATCGATTCTCATCTCGGCTAGTTTTCCGAGACATATACCTACTTACATATTAACTAATTAACTGATACATACTAGACCGCTTATGAGACAGTGGTGGAAGTGCCCCCCAAGTGGAGGCATCCTGACAAATCGCTCGTTCGCGCAAAGAGAAGCGCCGTAGCCGTACATAGATTGTAGGCTCTTTTTCCAAATTACCGAATCGATGCGATGCGTTCAAAAGTCGGTTTCTTCGGGTTTCCCCCCCCCCCCTCGTTCCTTTCCAAGTGCGTACCGCGCAAACTAAGCGAACAGTCTAAACTTGAAATCGAAATAGAATTGAACCTGCACTGGCTTCATTTCATTTTTCGAGAGCTCGAAATTACTTTGGCAGAAGACGGAGCCAAAAAACAAGGCAAGATTTGCGTTTTACTAAAGAACTCCTACAATTGTGTGCAAGTAATAAATCCTTTTCTCCTCGGTTGCTTTTCTCGTTGCTTGCCAGAGACGTGTTACCAAATCGTGTCGACTCCCAACTACATATATCTTTCACTCGCGGCGTTTCCGAGTTATTAAGGTAATTATTTTGGTCATGCAACGTGAGATCACATATCATAGCTGGAGTGTTGGAGTGCTGGAGTGCTCGAGTCTTTCGATTCTACGAAAATGGACATTTTCGATTATTTTGCGAACGAGGCGAAACCTTGGAAATGTAGCTCTCAACATGCAATATGCTCTCTCTCTCTCTCTCTCTCTCTCTCTCTCTCTCTCTCTCGTCGAACTGAATTGAAATTTCGCCCGAGAATAGTTGCATCGTGAAAGGTGAGATATATACAGATACATATCAACGTAATTTTGTCTTCTCAACGTGGCGAAATGACGACGAAACCGGGCGACAAGTGATTTCATTAGCGAGAAAGTCTAGTCTTGCTCAGTCGAGAGATCCAGCGAGAAATAATCGCTGATCGTGGGACAATCTCGCAGCCGCGGAAAGAAACGACGCAATAGCGCGCGCTTTGTAGGGCGCGATTCGAGGACACTTTTATTAATAACCACGCGAGACGCGCGCAACGCGAGCGCGTGGTTATTACGTCAAGCTCGCGTTAAAATCCTCCTCCGTTGACGTCAAATGTGACCAAACGTGAAGAGTGTAAATTCCATTTCCATTTTGAAATCCGCCTCGTGCGAACACGGTAATAAAGCGCAAACGTAATCTGTAACGGTAACAAAGCCTTCCTTATATATCGAGCCTCAGCCAACAACAACACTCGGTTCCCGCGAGCTGAACGCGCTCCTACCTCTCTCATCTTTGTCGTCTCGCGTATGTACAGTGAGACAGAGAGGATGCTCTTTTTTTTGTTTTGCTCTACTAGACGAAACATGGAGACGAGTGGAACTGGAAGCGTTTAGCTCGCGAGCCAAGTGATGGACAGGTCTGTGTAAATGTACAAGTATGTGTATACGTACAATACATGTAAGGGATATAGAGTAGAGGAGAAGCTACAGATTATATCCTCGGACACCTCGACACGGAGAAACGACGAAATGACTCTCTCTCTCTCTCTCTCTCTCTCTCTCTCTCTCTTGAGCCAATGTCATCGTCCGATCGATCGGCAAAGCATTTTGTTTCTCGAGTCGAGTTACGAGTAGCCTGCAACTAATTGCGCGGGTGATGGGGAAAATTGTGTATACAGAAAGGTGGTCCTTGAATTGCTTTTACTGTACCCGACCGAGTGTACAAGAGAGACTCGTCGCGAAAGTTGCCGCGATCGTCTCCCCACTGTTGGCGCCTCAACCATCAACGACGCCACGTTGCGCTTCATTCAAATGCGAGGAAACGCGAGATGAATATATTCACCGTACGAAGCTGATTCATAGCGATATAGTAGCATAGTGTATATCTCAGTATCTCACAATCAGATTATAGGCCAGGTAGGCTGTAGACTGTTTTCTTCGCATGTTGCATGTAGGATCGTATGACCTGCGTATCCTCGTCTCGTCGAAAAGGTCGAAAACGGGAAAACAGTCGCAGTGTTCTGGAGACGCTCTGCTTCAAAGTCCCCTCGCGCGAACGCGTTGCTGGATCGTCGCGGTCGCGTCGATCGACCACCGCTCTCCGAGCGAGCGTACCAACGCTATTTTCGAAACGATCTCGAGTCGCGTCTTGAATGTCCCGACCTCGGTAGCGAAATAATAAATATACCTTGGCATAAACGTGAAAGGAAGGTACATATGTATTTAATGTGCGTTATTTTTTCTCGAGTCCGACTCCCCCTCGCAAAACATTTTACGTTTTATTCTCTCTTAGATTTCCTGACCGTTGGACAACTCGCGCAACAAACTCGTCGATAAACGATCACGGTCAACGACAGATTAGTATAAAGTAACAATGGTAAAAGAGTTAAAAGTAAAAGCTGCAGTAGGATGCAACTCCAACTACGTACCTTTTGTGTCTGGTTCTCTCTTTCTCTTATCTAAGCAGGCGACGTTAGGAGATGTCAAGAGACGTAGAGAATGTCCCGCGAGAGAGAGGCTGACCAACTCGGATTACTCTCGAATATCGTTTCACTTGGCGATCGAGTCGAACGGAGAACGTGAAACCGACTCACACACCCGACAACGGGACGCCCGCGACTGACAGACTGACTTTCAGCTAAACGCGCCATGTAATGTAAAACACCAAGCGCATAGAGTGGGAGGTGAAACTATGTGTTTTCTACATTATATATGTATACGTATGTACATATAGCTGCAGCTATACATATAGATATACACTCACTTGTCACATGTGAGATCAGAAAATATCTCTCTCTCTCTCTCTCTCTCTCTCTCTCTCTGTCAGCCAGTCAAATCAACAATAAATTCAAGAGGAGGTCACAAGTCGACCAAATTTTGCAATTTCGCCCATATTTACGAAACGCATATTATTCTGTTCAATTTATGAAAATATAATACATATCGTTTCATCGTACCATAAATTCATAACGAGTCTAGATCTGGGCACGTCAATGGCATTATCCACGTGATACGCCGACCTTGACCCGGTAGCTTTACTGTCGGTTGTTACTCTCTCATCGCGCCAAGGTACGACGCATAATTTCCTACGCATGTGGCGTCAAGAACGATCGCGTAAATTTCTACTGAAAAGTAAAAATAAAAATTTAAATTTAAAAATCGTTCGTTTCAACAGAGTCGCGCCATTTTCTCCTGAGCGTGCTTATTAGAAAACACTAATTTTTCAATGAAGAATAATCGATTAGCATCGATTAGGATTCGTAGCGGCTGAAAAAAGAAAAATTGTCACGTTTTTAAAAATACAATATTTATTCAACGTAAACAGACTGTAAATTTAAATAACAGCATTTCTTAATAAACTAACATTAATCTCATAATAAATCATACAAGAATCGTTAATAATCAAACATGTAGTAAAGTAAATCAATCATTTTTTATCTTCTTGATTGATTTCTTGTACGAAAAGAAATGTAATCTGATGTATAGAAAAAAAAATTACACACGTGTGTGTGTGTTTGTACAATTGAAAGAAAAAATTTATAATAAAATAATTCATAATAAAAAAAGTTATAATATTCAATGATATAAGTAAAGACAACAAGGAATAAATCACCAAAGTCGAATCAATCGAAAGCAGTGAAATAGTAATTTGTGATCCTTCAACATTATTATACATTCATTATATTATTATACATACATCATTTTATATTATATAGAGTGAATTAATAAATTATCATTCCATACCATTTCCATACCAAATAAATTATCAAATCGAAATATCTTGGGCCAGTATTCATAGTCTTATATATATTCATAATTTTTAAGACCGTCTTAAATACAGACTTGACATGTTGTAAATCAGTTACACAGGGCCGTGTTAGCATATTAAGATATTACTTAAGATGATCTTGAAATAAAAACAAACTATGAATTCTGGCCTTAATCTTTGCTTTCAAACGACACTCTGCTCGGAACAGTATGACGAATCGCCAATTCGCCGTACGTAAAATGTATGTATGTATGTACATATCGAGTGGACAAGTTGGTACAGAGCGTAAGATTAAGAGATCAATGATTGCCCTTCGTGTCTCTGTTTCAAGTTTTGAGGATATAATCGTTAACACATTTACGAGACATCGAATTCGCATTTTTACCCTTCAACCACGTTAACAAGTCATCTAGATTTTGGTTTACATGGAATATTTTTATTTTACGAAAGGAGAAACGAGAGATATGATGGAATTTTATTTCGAGTTACGGTCAATTACAGTCAAAATTTAGTAGAGGCGAAAACTATCGTCTATAGATTTGAAGGTTTGAAAGAAAATAATTCGCTTCAGTCTTTATGGTTACGTATACTCGACGAATCACATTAGCCAGCATTGAAACATGTACAACGTTACTGTATCATCATTTCGCGGATTAATTATAATAATAAAAGAAAAGTATCATAAAATGTGTAATGTGTAAAATCAAAGTTTTAATCAAGACTTTCTATATCCTTGAATTTTTTACAAAATAAATCTTATTGTTAGAGTGCGCCCTCTCTCTCTCTCTCTCTCTCTCTTCTCCCTTCCCCTCCCCCTGCCGCCCTCTCGTTCTTCTCGATAGAAAATTGTAAATATATGTCGATACATTGTGATTAAGAAATGGAAGCACAACATGACATGTACATGAAAGTTTGTATACGCTTGCATTGCTATACATATCAGGCTATACATATACAATGATTGTAGCGTAACAACGATCCAAAAATATATTTAGCAGTAGACATCTATCGACGAATCGGCAAAGAGCCAAAGTTTTGAAACTATACGTCGAGTACTTTCTTATTACAAGATGATGGTCTCGAGCCTGTGATGATTGTTCTCTCCTGTAAAACTTACGTGTCGCAACTTATTTACAAGATTTTACAACAAGTTGGAATGGAAAGACTTGGATGACGGAGGAGGATTCTCACATGATAATCACGCGTACGCTTTGCGCAATGCCTTGCGCGAATCAAGTTGGGATATACAACGGAGAGCGAAGCATTTCGAGCGACGAAGAATCAAAGTTGTGGTGTTAAAAATAATTAGAGTCGGTTCTTATATGTATTTAATTGTAAGACCATCTCAAGTACAGTCACAAGTTGCTGTGATGAACTTCCTTCCAATCACACAGAGTATCACCTTATTTTAGCATGTTAAGATGGACTGTGAATACCGGCCTATGATATATATATCACAAAATGTGAAAAGCCCGTCATCATCGTCATTTCATCTAACCTCGTCTACCTGCCTTGGCGTATTCTGACGAGATTGCCTGATCCTGGCATCTTGAACGCCTTCAACGTTCCTGCCACCGTTCTCCTCGATGATGGCCGCCCCTTCAGCCGGTTCTCTGTTTTGCACGTTTTCAACCTTGTACAATATATCGTGACAAAGAGGGCAGCGGTCCTGAACGTACAACCACTTTCGCAAGCATACGCCGTGGAAGTAATGATTGCATTGAGTGATCTTGGCGCTTTGCATCTCCTGATAGCAAATGGCGCAAACGTCGTCCAGTCGTTGAAGCTGTTCAGCTTTCGCTTCCGGTAACGAATTGATCTTATTCACAGCCGTCCGTCGTTTCATAAACACGCTCCAGCCAGCCTTGGCCTCGCACCAGATATTAAAGTATGCGTGTATGCACATCATAATAGCGCGGATAGCTCCGCCAGACTCAAAGATCAGTATCCAGAAGCCATTGAAGAACAATATAATGCCGAAAGCGAATTCCACAGTGTTGCCGAACGATCTTATTATGTATACGCAATCGTCAAATTGTTCCCAGAACGCGCTCCTGTACGCGTCGATGAGAAAGAGCGTGTAAATCGCCAGCGAGACCAGTACTTTAACAATCACCTCGATGCTGAAGACGGACACGGCCAGTAGCCAGGTGCTCACGGTGTAGTGGGACCAGAGGAATACGAGCAACGATACCGGGAAGAATATTAGAAAAGCGCAGACTGCCAAAGCCCGCAAGTGTCTGTGGAGTGCCGGATTGTGAGAGGCACTGAGTGACATCAACAGTGGATTCACTATATTGTGGACAAAGTGCAGAATGGCGGTGAACAAGAGGCAAAAGTTACGGTACAGCCGTACTAGACGCTTTTCGCTGTCGAGACTCGTCAGGCCGGTCTGCAGGGCGAGAATGTAGAATAATATGGCGGACACCGTGCCGATACTCTTCTCATCTTCGTCTTCCGTCAGTAGGATCCATTGGAAGAAACAGCCGATGTAGTGGCAGATGAAGGAGATTATGCTCGTCATCCCGAGAACAGCTGTCAAGGTCTCGCAGCCATTAACCAGCAGCGTTTTCGCCATGACGTACGACGTGAACGTTTCCTCGCCGTAGTGATTTCCGAGGATTTGCACGACCTGCTCTCCGACTCGTAGCATCCAAAACGTGCGAAGGACGCACGGCACGTTCAGACGCACCCATTCCGTTTCCGCGAGGGCGGATAAGCCGTAATTGATTATAAAGTTGCGCGCATGCCGATACCCCTTGTAGATTGTTCTCAGCATGGAAACGCCGTTATACCAGATGACAAACTTGCACACAGCCAGCGGGATTAACGTAGCGCATACCGGGGCGTGGGACAGATATTGCACCTAGAAAACGATATATGTTGTATACGGTATATGTTTATGTTGGCGAACGACAACGACTGCGCCTAGAAGCCTAGCGATATGAATATCTTAATTACCGGTAAAGGATGAATTCCCAAGATGGACGGTGACATGAAGCTCAGCACGAGAAGCTTCTGGACCACGGGATGCCTCGGGGCGAGATGTATGTAACAAAAGACGCTGGCTAGCAAACACTGCAGGATATAGTTTTGGATAATGAGGAAGCCTGGACCGTTGTACAGAACGTCCGCGAGATTCAGACATAATATATTATCCAGTATGCTGCTGGTTGACTCATGGACGCTCATGTAAGTTATAATAGCTTTCATCGTACTAACGTTTGACCAGTACGACACAAATATTACTCCTACAGATATTAGATACAGGTATACGATCATCAAGTGTCTGGTACATAACATGAACGTGTATAAGGCTGCGAGGAAACCTGAAATAAAATAGTAAAAGGCATCATGAAAGAAAAAAAAGTAGTATATAACATACGTATTCTATACTACTGTGTATGTATTATTCGAATCGATACTGCGAAATTGATATTAACGAGGACGTCAGATTTAAGTTTCGTGAATTTTGTATTCAGAGAAAGAACAAGCCTTGTGGCGGCGAAATCAGCCATCAGGCTCGTTCTCTTCCGAAAAGTAATCCTTTTCGCATATAGAATTTGGAGTCGGTGGAAATTCGGAGTGATTATTAAGGGAGATTCCACTTACCCATACAACAGCATAGAAATTTCAAGACAATTATGAGATAAGTCTTGTAAGCGAGGTGAGCCAAGTCAACGTGTTCGATGAGAAACGTTGACGAGTCCGTGGCAACTGCAGAGATGGAAGTAGCGACACTCGACAAATTGGTAGTTTGAGAGCCCCAATCATGACTTTTCAGCACGATCGTGTCGTTGGGTAAACCAAGGCCGCGTCGGAGCAACTCGTCGATGATAAATAGAGGTGGCACTCTCATTACAACATCGGCAAAGCGAAGCATTCTTTCCGGTATCGAAGTCTCCATGTTGCTAGTGCTGTTTGAAGAAGCGTTGTAGGAAGACGCCTTTATGTATGCCTTGGCATCATACGTGGAAGCAGCATGCTGTTACAGCCGTACAGTCGTACAAAGGCCGGACACCTACATACATATGTGTTATTTACCCTAGTCTGTAAAGAAGTATGTTAAAATATCAACAAAAAAAAGGGAGAGAGAAAGAGAGAAGAAAAGTAGCTTCTCTCAAACAAACAAATGAATAGTCTTTGCAACGTTCCCTCAAGTTTATCAATTTAATCAACTTGGCACTTGATCGGAACGGCTTTGAAAATGAACGGCTGTCTGCACGAGACGGCAGGTCGAAAAGGGAGGCGAGATGTATGTACCAAGGTTTGAGGTTATACTTTCTTCTGTCAAAACACTACACGTCGCGCACGTAGCGCGGCAAAAGTGTAATACGTGTATCCTCGACGAATTTAAATGGCACAAAGTTAATTTTGTCGCGAACGTAAGATTCATTTTAAGGTACATACCTCAAATCTCTCCATCATTATTATTACTATTATTATTATTATTATGACATGAATTCGCATTCACGTCGCGTTCGCTCGCTCTCCCCCCTCTTCTCACGCTTTAGCTCTCTTTCTCTCCCCC
>VBVQ01002541.1:0-24290 GCA_011636635.1 Tetramorium simillimum
TATTTTCTCTTTAATTTCGATGATATTACGAACTTCAAGTTTCACTTAAATAATACGCCAATTTCTATTAAAATGTAATAAAAATTACAATATGTTTTTTGCATTTTAAAAAACTATGGCCATCATACTCGAATTTACCCTACATCTTTTTAAAATAAGAACATTATTATTAACAAAAATGATAAATGTTTACAAAAAAGGACTCACATTTTTTTATCTTGACATATATGTATATTAGAGGTCCAATTTATGAAATTTGTTTTGATAATAACTTTTTAATAAAATAATGAGTAATGGCTAAAACTTTTCAAATGTTACTCAGAAGGATAATTGTATATAACACGAACCACGAATTTTTTTAAATATACACTGTGTCGAAAAACTATGTTTATTTATAAAACTGTTTTGTTAATGACTTTTTAATAAACAACGATCTACAGCTAAAACTTTTTGAAGATTAGAGGGATGTCCTTTAAAAGGATGATACGTGTCTCTATAATATATTAAAGTCATAGGAAGTCAAGATCAAAGTCATAGGAAGTGCATCTTCTTTTGTGAAAAGGTTTACTTCTTTATAATATTTATTATACATATAACAATATGTAAAGAATTTTCTTTTTAATATTTTTCGATATTTTTTTCATTATTTCCTTCGTATATAAAGTTTTCTTTTATATTATTTGATATAATTAAAATTTTTCATAAGAAAGTTTTTCACAAAACTTTTTTATATATTTTAATTACGTATTTTAAGATTAGGATAATTTTTTCGAAAGGTAAAACTCAACTTTTAATGTCTAAAAACATAAAAGATATCACGAAGTGAAAAAAAAGCACAAATGTAAGCAATAAAAATTCATTTATTAAAATTGTATATTCAACATTTTAAAAAATTTTTTATAATTAAAAAAATATTAATTACAATAACGTAAAATGTCAAACTCTTTTTGAATGAATACTTTCATTTTTTTAATCATTTCCTGTAAAAAAATTAATCATGTCTATGTATATTTCTACAAAATATTATAGTTTTCATTTTTTACTAAATCTTCTTTGTTTAACGCACATTTAAAGTAAATACTTTTTAGTACATTTAATTTTTAAGCAAATTATTTATTCACAAACAAGATTGAAATGGGATTATTTCTGCGTAATCAGCATATAATTATAATTAATATCATGTAGTAGCTCTACGATAAATGGCAATAAATGTGACATGAATGTCGTTATTACGGTAATAATACGATAATACGGTTTTGCGTTTCCTGGACACAGTTTTGCCTGGTCAACATAGAGGGTGGACGGTGTATAACCGTGGGGTAAATCCGACCCCTGATATTACACGTGGACACGTGTATAGAGAAGTGCATACAACACCGGTAACGAGCGAATAGCGAATAAACATTGCGGGTATACAACGAGAGCGCCGTTAAATAATCACGTTAATTGTAGCGGATTCTCTGCTCTCTGTAATGCAACTGCAATAGCCTGCAATAGTACGCCTGTTCTACTCTGTAAACGATATCGACCATGCCACTTAACGGAATTATCCAATTCTCGCATGCGATGCCTAATTGATGAACTTATTTCCAGATTGTCTTAAAAGTGCATTTTTATAGAATAAAGATTATCTATCTATTATGAAGTTATATCCATATATTTTATAACAAACAAATCTTTATTTTTTAATTTAAAATTTCATTTTGTAATATTATGTATGTAAATACAAATTCCTTTTAACAGAGATTATTACATTACACATTTACATATATTTCTTTATGTAATATATACGAATTCCTTTTAACAGAGATTACTACATATTTACATATATCGAAATTTATTAGACCAGCAATTTAATTATTATAACATTCAATGCATCAATTCACATCTGCACAATTTTTCACTTGATGTAAGTAGATTTTTTTTAATGACTGAGTTTGTTGCTAGATGTGTACAGAAATTTATGCTTTAAAATTTGATATGATGCGAAAATATACGTAGCTTTAAATATGCGTGTAAATTTCAAGAATAAAAGAGAGAAAGAAGGTCAGTACTTTGTGTATGCGCACAGTTTTAGAACCAAATAAGCAAGGAAAAACGTAACCTACTTTAAATCTCCTTTGTAGATTGGCTTCAAATGCAGCTTCATAACTTTCTATTTGAAGATTTTGCAACTTGTCCATTTACCTTTTTGTTACAGTGCTTATATATTGTGTATTTTAATATTTAAACCAGTCCATTTTCATTACAATGCTATTTATACGTATATGTCATGATAAATGTTATAATTATTTATATTACCTTTTATAATCAATATTTTAATTTTTAAAAATTATGAATTTTTTTCATTACACACACACACATATATATATATATAATTCATCTAGCAAATATTTATTTATATATTTATACACATATATAGAATTTACTTTTTATTATAATTTATATTACTCTGTATGTATAACATTTAATTCTTTATGGATAAAAAACATATTTACTACATAAATTCATAATTACTTTGTTAATGTTTTTTTTTGTAAATTATATCTAAAATAACTGTTTGATTTATTTAGAAATAATGTGTATAAAATATATTACAAATATATCACAAATATTATTTATACGTATACTTTTATTTATTAAAGTTTATTTTTATCGTAATTATTCGCGCGCACTCGTATAAGTATTTATTGAAATTTGTTATACTTTTTTATAATCCTATTCTATTATCTTTTACTTTATCCTTTGCACCAGGCTAATAATTATAGCATTTGCAATTATCTTTGCTTCTGCTACAGAAAGTTCATCTCGCAACGCGTTGAAAACAAAGTGCACTTCATTATGCAATAATATTTGAAGCCGAGCTTGTTAGCGATGTCACGGAAAACAAGCTCACGGCAAGCAATCGAACAAAGGAAAGTTTACAGTGCAAGAGAATCGTTGAAGACAGAAATCACGAATTCTGGATAGATAAGGTCATAGTACTGATAAGAACGAAAATTGGAAAGCAAAATGATAATCCCCCAAATTTAACTCGAGCTTTTATTAAAGTTTGGATTATGAAAGGATTATAGTTGTTGTTAAGTTGAACAGAACTATATTGCATATGAATTATTGGATATTCTAAAAGTTTTAGCTTTATATATATGCATTAAAATGACACAAGACACAACACCGCGTTAATTTTTGCGAAATGTATTAGTAATTTTTACATTACAATAAATTTATAGAAAAATATAAGATTGAAAAATTTGTATAACTTTATTCTATGCATTTACAGGTAGATGTAACATTATATCAAAACAATCCTGATGTCCCGGAATTGGAATACTGCGAAAAATGTAGTTTAAAGAGGATCGTCTGCGATCTATAAATACGACATCGCCGCGCGCATACTCCAATTTCGATCTGGTTAGCACGTGCTGCACACGTTGTAGAAAATTTTGAACGCAAAACGGGTCAGCTCTGACGAAAACCGATATTCTATTTTCAAATGTGATTGGTTATTAAATAGTAAAATAATCAGTAGAATTAATGACTTATTTTTCTATGATACATAAAGATATGTTGATAAATTATTCTTTATTTATTATTTATGTAACTATTTATGAGTCATATAAATATCATATAAATATCATTTATGAAACACATATTATAAATATGATATAATATACATATAACATAACATGTATATAATATAATATACATTATATATATATATATATATTATACATATATACATATCAATATATATGTATATAATATGTTACACACACACACGCGCGCACGCGCGCACACACACACACACACACACACACACGCACGCACACACAAAGTCAGCATTTTAAAATCGCGTTCCTCGGATTTCACATGTATTTCGCAGTTGCACAAGATAAAACATAGACCATTTTTGTATCCTTTTACCAATTATTAATATATTTTATAAAGAAATTTTATGCATAATACAGTAATGCTTTTAAAAAGATTGTTTGGTATTAAATATTCAATATTAAATAATAACTGAAGTATTCATTATTGGTGAAGACATGGTGCAATAGTATGATATCATAAAATACGTAAGCGTTATATTAAGCAAGCAAAACTAGTAGGATAAAAATAGTGCATGAATACGCGTTCCAATGTACAGGGCGATTCCGAAAGAAACACGGAAGATGTATATAATAATTAGCTTCTTTAATTATATTGAGGCAAATAAAGGCAAAATAAAAAAAAAAGAAGAGTATTACCGGTAATCGAAGCGATTAAATAACTTTAATAACATTTTTCATTTATATGGAATATACTATAAATTAATTGCATAAATTAAACGCGTAACAAACCTGAAATGCATCCAAATATCAGTAATAATGACACTAACAGCATCCAATGATATCTTGTAGTCGTCATCATCATCCATTCACAACAAATTACTACGTTTATTCCAAAAAGAAAACGGAGATCAGTTTCTGGTTTTATAAAATTTTTCTTTTATGAAAGACACGAATAAGTCTTACAGAGAGATTTTTTTAGAGCGAAAAAAGATACTACGAAGATGAAACGGAGACTAGGCGAAGAAGGAAATTGGAAGAGGAGGGTGTCTCGGAGGGAGTTAGCGTATACCAGGGGGATGCGAAGGGTGACCTCGCATAAGATCGTGCAAGAGCAAACTGAGCCAGAAGTGACTCCCTCTCTGAGTTTCTATCAAGCTCCCCACCATTCGCCTTATACATAGGGTGTCCCGTTATCAGCGCAAAGATGAGCAATTCTACAGCCATTCTACAGTCAAAATTATTAAGCCCATTAAAATAAAGTTTCCTCAAAAATAATATTTCAACAATAATAGATACATTGCAACGTACATAATCGTCGGTTATATACCGTTTGTTAGAGCAAAGTTTCAACTTTAAGAAATTTACAAATTGCTATACGAAAATTCTTAACGGAATTATGAGCAATCAAAATGAAAATGTCTATTTTAACAATTTTTTGTTTAATCCTTGATAACTCAGAAATAAGAAAGCATAGAGAAATTTTATCAGAGAAAAGAACTGTAGAGAAAACTTCAATCTTTCACACGGAATAGTTGAAAATTTTTTCAAATTGTTTCTTGTGCTTGCGACACGTCTAAAAGTGACAAGAAAATTTTTTGTTTTGTCCAGCTCATTTTTGGTATGTAAAAATTAACAAAATTTTAAGAATTTAAATATCCTACAAATTGTTTAAAAGTGAAAAGTTTAAGCTTTAAAATCCTTTTTATAAATTTGAATTTCAAAAACTTTTGACAAAGTTACCGTTGCTTGAATTTTGCTTATTTTTTTTTAAGAAGTGTCAAGTATTCTTAATTATTGTAAATAGTTTAGAAACAAATCTGAGAAATTTTTCAACTATTCCATGTGAAAAAATGAAATTTTCTCTACAATTCTTTTCTCTGATAAAATTTCTCTGTGTTTTCTTATTTCCGAGTTATTAAAAATTTTTTTATTGTTATACATATAGTTTCGGTAATAATTTGAGAATTAAACATATCACTATTTAAATGCATTTATTTTCAAGTTATGTCATTTGAATTATTAAATAATACAATTTTTATGAGGTAACATTTAAATATTATTAGATTTGAGTAAGACCATTAATATTCCAGATAGGAACGCATGCAGAAAAATTTTAGCCTCATTTTAATTTTAAATTATAATGAATAATATATTGCGTAATAAGTCTACATTTCAATTTTCAAATTAATAATTCTAAATTTAATTATTGTAACATGTAGCAATCTTAAAAAATTGATGCCTAAATAAATTTCTATATAATTCTAACATTAGTAAGAATCATCTTAGCACAGTTATAACTGAATACATTTCAGAAATTAATTTTGTAATTATTGTCAAAATCGTTACAGCATAAAATTGTACTATTATTCAAGTAATAGTAAGACATTTTTTACTTTTTATTTTTTACATAACTTTGCATCATAATTTTGTCAATATTTAGAACTTCCCAATAAACACCATTTGTTGTAGCAATATAACATAGAAGTAACAGTTAATGTAACACTTGCTTTTCGTATGTTATATAACAGCAAGATAAAATACTCGCGTAAGTTTCACCTACGCTGCTAGGCATCGTATAAGACCATAAGCTTTCTCATAAGTAAAATTCACTTGGAAATATATATAAGTAACTCTAAAGTGTACTTGATGAAGTGAATTAGTTTTTGAAAATGTAACTGTTTCAACGACATTAGAGTTAGAACTTGAGAATAAGATGTGCAAAAATATCTTATTCTAGAACAATATTTTCAAAACATACATATGTACCTATCATCTACCTTCTAGCAATGCAACGGGAACAACTTTTACATGTATAACTATAATTTTTTGTATAATGTAACAATGTAATATTATATATTATATTCATGAGTGGGAAATTATAATAAACTTGTATGTTACTGGTAATATTTTTATAATATTACTCGTTACATCCGATTATATTATGGTTATATAACAGTTATATAACTGTGTTTACTGGGTTATAATTATAAAATTCTATTTTAAGAAATGATATGCGTTTTGAAGAATCATTTTATGATAATTATTGCGAAATGTGAATGGAAAGATCCAATAATTACAAAAGTTTCCTCTCTGAGATATTAACGTACAATATATATATATATATATATTTATTTATTTTACTTTCAATTTTGGACAGCATTTATAATTCTATTTCGTATTAAAAACTGTCTTAAATCTAGTTATGAACAGATTATAAAATTATATTCTCAATGAAGAATATTTTTTATAATTCGACCAATAAAATGATGATACTAAATCTCAAGATCGTATTCAAGACAGTCTTAAATATAAAATCAGACTATGAATAATTTATCTGAGTTTATTAGTTTAATTAATTGCAAAATATAAATATATAAAGATTTATATTTAGAATTGCTTTTCTTATTGATTGTTCTGATCAATTTGCATTTTTATAATTTATTCTATTTGCGAAAAAAGAAGACATTTTTTATTATTTTAACAAATATTAATAATTACTTAAAGATTATTGATATCTTACATATTCCTGTATATTAAAACATCATTATCAAAATAATAATTTTAATTGATTTTATGTTCTTCTTAAAACAGAATTTATACTAAAATAGCTAAATAATCTATTATTGATGTAACAGTGATGCGAACTCTAAAGGTTAAATTCGAGACGTAGAGAAGAACATCGAATGATCTTCTTCCGATAAATTAGGGAAGATATTTCGAGATATTTTTCTCATTCTAATTCTCGTTTCTAGAGAACATATTTAGAAATTAGAATTTTCGTATATTAAAAAAATATATACATAAAAAAATTTATAGAATCAAAATATATAATATCATATAAACATTGTATTCATTGCGTTTTTTGTATTCTCAGCTAAATTTGTGTGAGTTTAATTTTTCTCAAAATTAAATTTTATTCTTATTTGACTACAACATAAAATATAAATTCTTTTATATTTTTGTTAATATTAATAAAATCTATATGAAAATACACTACTAAAAAATAGATCACTTTTCATATGCTAAAAAATTATACTATTTTCAAACCGCTGAAATTCAGTGAAAAATTATCGTAGGCAGAGAATAAATGGATTTTAAAGCTTGAAAAAATTTTTTTCGAATACTTTTTACAGACATTCAATTATTCATTTTCTTTACAAGACATGATTAAACTTGATCCGTTAAAATAATCATTTTTAACACGACTTTACTGTGTTACATTTGGCATGCAAAAATGGTAGAGAATTTCTATTTAGATAATTTACGTCTTGTGACAGAATCTTTTTAATTTAAATAGTTGTGAATCACTGTACGATTTTTTTTTGATTGAATTATCGAAGTTTGGAGAAAAAAAATGGTCAATTTTACCTTGATCGTTTATTACTCATGAAGAAAATTAATGTAGAGCATTTTACGAAAAAGCGTGGAAAAGCTGAAAATTAGTCCTTTCAAATGCGTGTTAAAGTTCAAGTCTCAAAATGCGTATTTCATTGTTTGAAAAATTTTTTATTTATTTAGTGGTAAAACAGATCGATTCCCTTAGTTTTCAGTAATTTCAGCATTTTTAAATATAATGGATGCATGGAATAAAAATGTTTTAGCTAATAAACATTATTGTTTATGGTTAAGATATAATCGAAGTACAAAAATTTGTTTTAAATTTGATTTTGATTAAGAACCTTCTGTTTAAGAAAGAAAATGTTTGAAGGGAATTCGAAATCCTCAAATAATTTATAATAATTTAGTGAACATACAATTTTAATTTTTAAATTTAACAGTTTGAAATATAAACTTAAATATTAATTGACAGTTCAGAAAACGTAGCCATTAATAATTAATAATAAAATCTAATAAAATACGAATTACATAAGAATTACATAAAACAGATTGTATATGTTAACAAATTAATTAATGTGAATAAATATTAATCTATTAATTTCTCAATATTGATGTACATACATTAACATCATAAGAAAAACTTGTACTAGATTGAATAACTCTCTCTTTCTCTCTCTTAGAGAAATATGTATATAATACACTGCCCGAAATTTTTATAAAGCCACTGTGTTTTTCAATGATATTTTATGATATTTCTATATTAATGATTATTTTGTGAATGGTATCGTTTTGGAAATTTGGAATTGTTAAAAAGTTGGTGAAAAGGCTAATTTGATCTGGCAACATAGACTGCGTTGCGATATTCACTGCCAGTACTGCAAATCTATAGTTCATGTCACGCACATTATAGATTTCCGGTATTGGCAGTGAATTTCGGAAGGCAAACTGGCAATCCTGTTCTAGTTACATGATAGGTTTATTATTACGATCGATGTGGCTGCAGACCGACGCGGTTTATTGTACGATGAATCATTTAAATTTAACATTAATAGTTTTTATACTTGGTTTACAAAGGAAAAGTCGGTGCGATCTACTCTCAACTTAAATGCGCGACGTACTGACAATGAGATGATTAACATACGCGGCGTTCGACTCACGTTATGGTTCTGGTTTGACATTTTGCTACGTGTCTTTCTGGCATTGTTATTCGTGTAAGTTGGCATTTCAATGGATGTGCAGTTAATCAATATGTTATAATTAGCATTATATGATACAATTAACAATGTGTCATTAAACTTAATATCCAAATATATCAATCTATAGTAATGAGTATCAATAGTATTAATAATTAACAGTGATGTTTAGACATTTTTTTACTCAAATTGTACTTTTTCCAAAAGTATATATTTTGCGGCCCTTTTATAATTATATTAATATAATTCTTAAAATATATATACAATTTATATGTATTTTTATATTTATTTTATAAATATATAAAACAAATAGGAAACCATTTAAAACTGTAAGGCACAGATTAAATTAATGAATGAATATTAATATAATTTTTAGCACGAAGTAGCAGTAATTTTTGTAATAGTCATAATATGAATTGCACATTTATTTATAATATCGTTTATTAATGTGTCATAAGACATACGTGTTCATTTTTTTCTATTTGGTATTACGAATGATTAGTAATGGAGTAATTGCAATTTTATCCATATTATATTTTTATATAAATTTTATGTCTCTTATTGATATTTATGTTAATCGAACTCTTAACAAGTAGCAATCTTTTAAAAAATAATATAAATTGTATTTAATATAAATAGGGTCAACCGAGGTACTTGTGACAATGTTTACTTTATGTATTAAAATTTTAAAAATCTTTATATTTCACATTGTTCCACGTTAAAAAAATGTTTTGACTTTAAATTGACACAAGTTTCCTTAAGTAAAAAAAATTTATATCAATAGTTATCAATTACCTAAAGTGTTATAAAACTGTTATGTTAGATTAGGTTATCAATGTTTGCAGCTGTCAATTCAAAGTTAATTTTTTCCCAGATTATTCTACTTAATATTCATTGTTTTAAGATTACTGTGATTCTAAATTTACAATAACATTTTGTCAAGGTTATAGCAATCAATAGTGCAATAGTATGCAATTTTTTTTTAATTTAAAAAATACAATTATAAACAAGAAATTATAAATAAGAAATTATTTCAATTATTTATTTATTTTTATTAATAATAAAAGCTTTAAAATAATTATTCGTAAAAGAATTAAATATAAATAATAAAAATTAATGAATTTGATGGCTTTCAGGGAGCTGGAAAAAGCAGAACCATTTACGAGAAAAATTCATGAAGACGAATTATGGTTGTATAGAAATCCAAGAACAGAATCTTTTGTTCCAACTACAATATTATGGGTAGATGTATATCTAAATAGATTTTAATAAATAGGATTGATAATAAAATTGATAATAAATAGAAAATATTATCTCGTAAATTGTATATATTAACAAAATATTCTTTTTCTTTCAGCCTCTTGTATTTATGATGCCGATTGTCGTTATTTTCCTCTTTTTTATTATGTACAAAGATAAACTCGATCTTCAGCAGTCAGTATTGTCTGTAACATTAGCCCTAGGATTTAATGGTCTTATTACAGATATTTTGAAACTTATAGTAGGTACGTCATTATCGAAAGGTTTGAATATAACAGATTTGCGTCCAATCAATAAGATTTGCAATTTTAATAATATATTATTTTGATGTTCTTCGTTCTATCATATTTGTCAAATTTTTAGGTCGTCCAAGGCCAGATTTCTTCTGGCGATGTTTTCCAGATGGACAAATGAATCCAGGATTTAAATGCACTGGTGATCCGGTTGCTGTTAGAGATGGAAAGAAATCATTTCCAAGCGGACATTCCTCATGTATATTAATATTATATTAATATTGCGTTGACAGTGACATCGCAAATACAAATATTTCTTATGTGTCTGAAAACATATCTCTATTTATATAAATATATTACATAAGTTCATTTGATGAACAACATACAGAAATACGATAGGATGTCTGAGAACTCAGTACCAAAACTGATATAGCTGCTTTAGCTTATGAAAACAAATTGAAAAATCTAATAAACATATATTCGAATCCAAACAGTTTCGGAATTACGAAGTATTGAAGTTGCTTTCATAAAAAAACGCGAATTCAAGTAAATATTGTTTAATGTTCTTTATTCTGTTTAAAGCTTTACAAAAGATGCTCAAAAATTTCATTCTGGTCCTTTAATTAAATGTGCTTTAAATGTCAATACGAGGATAATCCATGTCGATTGTCTGTAATGTAGCCCTAAGATTTAATAGTTTTATTACAGATATTTTGAAACTTATAGTAAGTACGTTATTATCGAAAGGTTTGAATATAAAAGATTTGCGTCCAATCAATAAGATTTGCAATTTTAATACTATATTATTATTGATATTCATCGTTCTATCATACTCGTCAAACTTTTACGTCATTCAAATCTTAAAAAATTTTCAGGTAGTTTATTTTACTTTGTTTAGTTAAATGCGTGTATTGTTTAAAACATCCATTAACACATTGACTACCAATTACAAGATAACTTATAGTTGATAGTCTGCTATTAGACGTCTCTACTACAAGAATAATCATAGTATAGTCGGTTGATTTATAATGCCAACTACGATTATTCTCGTAGCAAATACTATACTATATATAGTGCTAACTACACGTATTAGACGTTTGTGACAAGTCCATTAAAAGCCTTGATAGAGGCAGGAAATGAAACAAATTGAAAATAATTTAATAAAAAAATGACAAAAATTAAAAACTTTTCAACTATAAGTTTTTTTATAGCGTGGGCATCTGGGATCAGACTTGCTGAACCTCTGTGGCAGTCAATGTGTTAACTAATTTTTCAAGTATCCATACGGATCGTCCTCGTGTCGTAGCATATTTAAAAGACAAGAATGAAATTTTTGAGCATCTTTTATAAAACTTTAACAGAATAAAAAAATATTAAATAATATTTAATTGAATTCTCGTTTCTTTATGAAAGTAACTTTAATACTCCATAACCGTTTGGATTCGGACATATGTTTATTAGTCATTTTCGATTTACTTTCACATGCTATAGCTGCTGTACAGTTTTGGCACTAAGTTCGCACCTTGTATTTCTATTTAGTCTTCTATTTTTTTTCTAAATTATTAATATAAATCTAAATATTAAATTCTAAAATATTAAATTAAATTATACATGTTTATAGAGGTTTATAATCAAATTATAATTTTTATTGCAGTTGCGTTCGCTAGTTTCGGCTTCATCTCCTTATATCTAGCTGGAAAGTTGCACACATTCAGCTTAGCAGGAAAAGGACAATCATGGAGACTGTGCATGTTCCTTTTGCCGCTTTGCATCGCTGTAACTATCGCGTTAAGCAGAACATGTGATTATCACCATCACTGGCAAGGTAATTTTTGCATTTAAAATCTTGTTATTCAAATAATAATTCTCTTTCGATTTCATGTTTACAATATTAACACGGAATTTGTTTCAGACGTGGTGATAGGATCGGTAATAGGTTACTGTTTGACGTACATCTGCTATAGACATTATTATCCTCCATTAGATTCACCGTATTGCGACAAACCATACGTCGCGCTTACGTTACAAGTTCAATCGGACCGTTCCATCAAATCCAACAAGAACGAGCAAATTAAATGGATATAAAGAAGTCAAAATTATTACTACATATGTGCCGTATATAGTATTTTAAACAGTACTTAATACTTTTGTTAAAATCTTTGAGATCTGTATATTTTATGTACCAACATATACATTTGAATAAATGTATATCTATACAAAGACGAATGTAGATTGGAATTCGTTCTATGATCGATGTATTTCAGATCTGTTCATTTTAACTGCATTATTTATTGTGTTATTGTATTTTTGTTTCACTTAATCCAAGAGTTACTGAGGTAAAAATGTGGAGCAGATTACTACTAAAATTTTGATACGTTCAATTCATAATGTTTCAGAATCTAATAATATAGAAATATAGTAAGTAGAGACATAAATTTTTCTTTTATTAATTCTGGATGCTTAATTATATATAATTTATTAATAGCGTCTGTTGCTTACTCGTAATATTTATATTTTTTTTTCTTTTCAAGTTCCATCTAGTAATATAATAAATATATTTAAAATAAAATAATGTATATACATGTAACAATTCAATGTATTCGTAACAATGAAATTTTAAAAAGTAGTATATTTTTATCATTTAAAGAAAAACATTTAAAAATATGTGAATTTTAAAATTATATAATAAATTATATCATATTATATAATAATGTCAATTTCTTTTTTAGAAAACATTTCTTTATGAGAATAAGGAAATTGTTTGAAATAACTTGATTAATTTTTTTCAAGATTATTTTTGTCTAATCTATCAAAATCTAACTAAAATGATTTAGCTAATATAATTTATTATTATATAATTTATATTATGATTTATATATTTTAATTTATTTTTGTGTATCGACCAATCAATCAGAGGTCTTGGGTAAGGCTTTTGATTGGTCGATGCACACTGCCGCTGCGTCACCGTAGCTGAACGCATCGTGGACAAGGTTTTATGCGACACCCGTCCGAAGCTCTTGTTAACAATCTAGGAGCGTCGCTGAAGTCTATGCCTCTATCTGCATCACTGTCGTTGCCGCCGCCAGCGCTGTTCGGCGCTGTTGCGGGATCTCTCGTTCGCGAGTGTGTTCCGCGTGTGTCCCGGCAGTACAGTATATTCGCGTGTCGTGTGGGATCGCGAGTCGTGTTTCGCGGCCGTTCCCGTTCATTCGGTTCGACACTCGTTCCGGTTTACCGCGCCAGTTCGGCACAGTCCGCGCTACGAGCACTCGGAATTGTAATTCCCCCCCCCTCTCCTCCTCCTCTCTCGCTGTCGTGGAAAAGGGGATAACCGTGTCGTGTCGGTGATAATCATAGAAGGCGAGAACCGCGTTTAAATAGCGTTCATACGGAGCAACCTACAGGAAGAAAGAGGATTAATAAACGAAGCCGCCGCCTGGGATCATCCATACACGTACGTGTACTCACACGTACCGACGGACAGCCGTCCAAGTGACATACGTGCGAGCCCGTGTCGCGCTTCGGGCGCGTAGAAATGTTGCCCCGCCGACTCGCCGCGATGCACGGCGTGGGCTCGTAGCGAGCACCGTCCGCGCTGCCATCGTCGTCGCGTCCACGTTCCGGCGGGACTCGGTGCTCTCTCTGTCTCACTCGCTCACGGTCGTTCGCTCGCCCGCTGGCGCGACTGCCCCCGTCGGCCCAGTCATTCTCGCGCGGCGCGATCGGCCCCCGTGGCAAAATCCCATCTCGCCTGTTCGCGCTACCATAGCGCGCGCGGTGCGTCAAGCCGGAGTAACGGAGTAACGGAGATGATCAACATGGAAACGGACAAGATTATCGACGACGCGAACGCGAGTCTGCAGGTGAGTGAGGGAGCGTAGTTTGCTCACGGAGCTTGAAAAGGGGGGGGAAAAAAAAAGGGAAAACTACCGCCATCTTGTGCCCCATGTCGCACGTGTCCCGCTCCCGACACCTCGCGATGTAGGATACGGTTTCGCGAGTCCGCGCGGGCCGCGACGAACAGGTTAAGCTCTTCCGACCGCGACGACTCCGCGATCGGATTCCGTCCGCAGCCGCGACGTCGGGCGTCGTCGGCTCACGTCTTGCGTCTCACGATCGGAATCACTTTCGGGGTTATGGTGCCCGTCTGCGAGTCACCTCATTTCGCGCAAGTCGAAGTTGGCACCCCAACTTTGTTTCCCTTTAAATGCGAAAGATGCCGATGCGACTGCAAAGGGCTACATGTCTCTGGGCACGTTTACGCCTCGGTCGTTGAAAGGCAACGACGACGACGATAAGGTCTTATCGTCATTGTCATCATCATCGTCATCATCATTGTCGTCATCATCATTATTATCATCGTCATCGTCATGGTCGTCATCGTTATTGTTGTCGTTAGCGTCATTGTTATCGTCATCTCGCGGGTAATGGATGTCCGTGAACGTCACCCCATACACTCCGTGTCCCAGGTAGAACAAAAATTAGGTGTAACGACATCATATTGACATGAAAATAATGCTAAAACAGCGATAAAATGACATAATGACATTTTGGAGTCATTTTTATGTCATTTTGACATATTCATGATTTCTTGTTCTACCTGGGTGAGACTCTCCTTTCGAGAAAGAGCCATTCTCGTTCAAATCGCACGCGGATCCTTGGCGCAATACTTTTTATCTCAGGTCGTCGTCGTCGTTGGCGTCGTCGTTGTCGTCGTCGTGATCGCACGACTTTCGTGCTATGTATATGACATACAATGCACCGGTAGATAGATGTTACAAATGTTTTGATAAACTCAGAGTATCGTTTTCCTTCTTGTATCAGACACCGACGTATTATTCCGGATCTACAATAGGTGTAGTAAGCTTTAAGTCTGAAAAAATCAATCACAGAAGATAAGGAGAATAATTGATTGTCATTGGTCGATTTCTTACAGCTTAAAGCTTACTAAACCTATTGTAGATCCAGGCTTACCGTTCACTGGTTCTCGTCTCGTCTTCAAGTAAAATTGCCAATCACGCTCCGTAACTCGGATGACTGCATTTTTTTTTTATTGCATTCACACTTATTTATAATGTTATATTATATTTCGAATCAATTTTACGTTTTTCTTCACAATGACCGAATGAAAAGATGATAATGATTAGAAATCGCGAGATGGTAATTTCTTGCGCGCTTGATTTTTGATCCGCATCGTCCGGAGAAGATCCGTCTGTAACATTTTATGATAGAAGGCTCATTTATTTTACTTTGAACTTTTCGTAACTCTTGTTCCTTCTTTTCCCTTTCAGTGTCCATCCTTTTTTATACATCAAAATAAGATGGATGCTTATTTATTTTTTAAATGGACTACGAAATGTATACGGAATGACAATTTGTTTCGAAAAATCGCTAAATAGCTATTATTTTGCAACAAATGGACAAATTATGTGAATTAATTGACTGAAGGTTAGAGATATGTAGAAAAAATCAAAATTTTTAATAAGCATAAGTAAATATAAAGAAGAAAGTAAAAAAATACAATACAAATATATGCTTAATACAATATAAATATATACTTAAATGCATAAAAAGACAGACATATATATATATATATATATATATATATATATAAATATATAAATGAATATAATAAGAAAGAGCTCAACAATTTGGCTCATTGTACGGATCAGTGACGTACGTTTTCTAAACGGTGATAATAAATCTAAACTTTCGAGATAATCGAGATGCTTTTGAAAACTACTTTAAATACCGTTTCTAACATTAATAATTGTAATTGTGCCTTCGAGGAAAATAATCCAGATAAATCCTTTTCATGGAAATGGCCATTCATATCGAGAATATTTTTTTAAATATATATATTGTTAAACGTGATTATTCAATTTTTTGTTTTTTTATTATGTTTATTTTTACAAGTCGCAGTACCTACATTCGTTTCATTTTGTCCACTTATTATAAAATACTAGTTATTTAGTTTTAGCAACTTTCCAATCGCTATCCTACATAATGACATGGATCTGTAGAATATACATGTATTTATTGAATGCAAAAAAAAGCCGAGCGAAGGAGAGTGCGAGTGAAACACAGACCTGGAGATGTAAGAGGAAATCCGTAGTTAGAGAAGAAATAGATTCGGCAATGTCTCGCGGGCAACACGTCACGCGCGTCCGATCAACTCGGATCCGATATTTTATGAATCAAGTCGCTGCAATATTGATCTACAATTTCAGTTGCAATCGAAGTTTCGCCCTCCCTGGGCTTTACTCTTTTTGGTTTGAGCATACTATGTGATTTTTTTACTTAATGCACTTGGTTACCGTTCTTATTCGCATTTCTCGCTTTTTCTGCAGAGAAACATCGACGACGGCACCCAAGATTTGACACAGTTCCGAGTCATACATTTAGTCGATCAAGTCGACTTATTTTTGCCTCGCATGAAACAAATTTCGTTCATTTACGGACAATTCTCGTATACGAGAATACTTCTCTATCCAGCTTCGCCATAATTTTAATTCTATTGTATTTATCGCAAAATGGAGAGACGCATGAATAATTAATTTAGATTGTCTTCTATCATTTAAAACTATCTTCCCTTTCGCTGTTTATTTAGTAGAAAACGTCAATCTGACGTTTCTTTGATTTATTTCTTGCTTTGGTTGATACGAGTCTCCGAACGTCCGCTCGCGTATCTCAATCTCGCGTCGCTCGTTTTTCGTAATTTACGACAGCGCTTTGATTAGCGATCCAGCTCGCAATTAATCCATGCAGCGCAACAATGCGCTTACATTGTTACATATTATTGCATGTGCATTAGCGATCCACGAGTGTGTGGACCGAGCTCCGATAACAGTCATTACTCTGCGTAATTACGCACGTTAGTTGCGACGCAACGCCGTACCGGAAGTGCACCTACGACTTCTTATCCCGCGCGGGATGACGGTCCCTCCTACGCTCGTTGCGCTCATAAATCATATATCGTCCCTAAACGAACCTGCCGTGTACACTCGCGTATTCCACCACGATGGAAAGACTCACCACGAGAAACTTTATCCACAAATAATGAAAAAGATAGATAAGAGAAACCTAGGAAATTGCAAACAATTCGGACGCGATATATTTATAACCACCTTTGAAATATTTCTTCAAAACAAAGTAATATATATGTGCGTGCGTGTGTGTATTGTATACCCGCACACACCTAAAGATATAATTTTTGTAAACTATTTACAATTAAAGAGAGAGAATGCAAGTATTGTTTAAGGAGAAAGGTCTAGAGGAAGAGAAATTAGAGTTGCGTGTACCAAAATATTGAACTTTTCGAAATCACGAAAGCAACAACAATGGAATAGATTTTCTAGGAATGGATTATCTCTATGAAACTAATTGTAAGCTTATGAAATATATTCATTTCGAAATGATGGTATCTGTATTGAAAATATTCCTCAATAACGTTAATTCTTACAAAATTAATTTAATTTCGTCATATTCTCACGATTTAGTGTGATTTACCTTTTCGTAAATTCTACATATGATAAGTAATAAAATTTCATGGTATTTCATCCAGGAAAAGAAAAAGAAAGAAATAGAACACGATCTTTGAACGAGAAGGTTGCGCGAATTTACTTACGTTGATATTTACAGACGTTGTTCTCGGGTGTTAACAACGTGCGATACAATAAGTTGATATTCTATATTCTTGTATGTACAGAACACATACATAATCCTGTCGTCAAAGCTATGTATCAAATTATTTTCTACCGTATAAATTAATAATAAAGGGCTCATCAATGAACGTGGAGATTTAAAAAAACCTTTTACCCTTTTGATACAATCGAATATCTATTCTCCTAAGATTTATCGTGTCATCAATTAAAAAATTAATACATTAAAGATTACTGCCCGTGAATGAACTATAAAAGTTGTTGTCAATCGAACTATAAGCGGACACACTTTACAACGTAGTTTCACAGATTTTAGAAAGAGAAAGTTACTTTTCCATTTAAAAAAAGCCACTCTTCCGAAAGAGAAATTGTTATACAACTCCATATTTATACTTTACTTTGATTGCAATAACGTAACAACAGATTCTAATCTCGCGTTATCATTGTTCAATTTAAATTCTGATCTCGGAGGCCCGTCGACGTTAACGAATGTTATGAATTGTTGAAAAAAAAAAGCAGGTTTGTGATAACGGTAACGAGTTTCACCGTTTCGCTAGATAATTTAGATTTTTCTGCGCGCGTCCCTCGTCTTTCCGTTCGCGAGACGGATTTTCGTTACTGCGCATCGTATCGGTGAAAGATAATAAATAAAGAATCACAACCCCACGCAGGGCTTTTGCGTAATGACGCGTGTATGTAAAATCCGCATGTGCAATGTTACGCAAGAGGAATATTCCTCATTAAGCGTCGTATCGCTCAGACATTTTAATTTTTGCCACGAACTTTTGAAGGCTCTAAACCTTTGTTGTCTACACTTTTGCATGTGCAAAACCGTGTCGTATATATTTTTAAACTCGTATTCCTTCTTAGGTATCCACGTCGTTTCAGCGAGACGCATCCGCGTTTGACCCTGAACTCCGTGAACGATATGGGATCATTCCCCACAATGAACTCGGCAGTCAAATCTATTATCCTCGGATTTGTTGAAATTTCGCTTCTAAATCATGTCCAACACAATCCCACGCTATGAGACATCCAAGCTGCAGAGCTTCTACAATCCGAAGGGCTTAAAGTATCGCAATACCTGACTATCGCAATACTGTTTTTCTAGTGTCTACTCTAAGAGGGTTTTTCTCAGTTTCTTTAAAAAGAAATTAGAAATAAAAGGTTTCGAAATTTTCAGTAACTGTTTCGCAATAAGTTTTATATTCGATTTGTGCGATGCGTCAAGCCATTGTTAATTTGAATGCTCTTTTTACGCTTTCTAGCTAGCCTCGTCAGCTTCTCTCAGACCTTCAGAAGTTGTCGACCTCTTTGTGCCAGAATAGACGAGTGAATATGCAGAATAAAAACTTGTTTTGTGATTCATTCCGCGAAATTATATATTTCGATCTTGCGACATTATCTTGCGTTTGTGAATGCGTTCAAAGATCAAACGCATTTAAAATATCAACAGTTGAATTTCAAAATCACACATCTGCGAGATAATTCATTCAAGGAAATATGATCGATCATTTGCAGGAATAGGCGGTGGGAAAGATTATACCTAATTCTTATGCATTAGTAAATATCAACATAGAATATGAAAATTCTTTAATAATAAAAAATGCTATTTTGTAATTTATTATAATGAAAAGAAAACATATTGAATAATAACTTTAATTCAGATAAATGATAGTATTGTCAGAAAATATGAATAATTTATAATAATTATAAATAATTATTAAATTAATAATAAATAATTAAATTAATTTATTATTTAATAATTATTTATAAATAATTTTAAAAAAGATATAAATATATTAAGAGACTTAACGTGCCTATTTTCTTTCGTAAATATTCTGTTTTAATCTCTAGGACTTCGAGACAGGGAGGCAAAGGGGGAAATTTACTCAAGCCACATTTACTGAAATGTTGAATCTTTAAAAATTATGAAGGAGAACAGATTTTCAGGAAGATTATTTTTGTTCAGTAAAAGCAAAGCTGATCAATTCGCGTCGAACGTCTCTTATTGGACACCCGGTATACTCATACCATGGCTGTGTCAAGAGGCGCGCGGGGACGACATCCCAGGAAGACAAAAGAATCAGGAGAGCGTAGATTCGACATGAGTTCGCAATACCGTTATGCGGGAGCACTCGAAGCACTCGTTTTCAGGTGATTGCGCCACCGTGTATCAGCCGCTAGCTAGACTCGTTTTTCTGTATCGCGTTACAATAACGGAGGCGACAACTGCCGTGGAGATTGCTCTTCGGAAGGGCTATCCTACGATAGATCGACGATAAACGGTTTTCATCCGGATAAGGCGTCTGTTCTAAATCGAACTTCCAAATACTGGCTAGAGTTTGGCGACTAACGAAACAATGAAAAATATTTTGACAATATTGACATTCCTAGAGACAGAGATAATAAATTTTTACATTTTAATTCACTTTTTTCTTTTTCCTTTTTTTAAGGAGAAAATAGTAATTGAAACAGCGAAGAGATCGCCGCAGGATTGCTTTAAATTTTACAATTTCGGATTCTATTCATAGATTTTGATCGAAAGGATTGCTACTCGCTTACTACTCTGCGTAGAGCTTAGCTTTCATTTAAAGCAAGTATTTAATACGATACTTTGATGACTAGAGAAATAAATTAATTCGCGTTTTTCGAATCTTTAGAAGCAAACTGTGTCCTCGATCTTGAAAAGTTAAAAGGAAGATTGCAGAATGCGTACATACCTGATGATTTTAATTTTAAAGATTCAGATTCTACACGCACACGCACACACACACACACACACACAGGTTTTTATTGAAATATAATTCATGTGAAAAGAATTGCTATTTGATCATTACTTCTATGATGCGAGAATGTAGCTTTCATTAGCAAGTGTTTAACGTGATATGGCTCTTTTATGACGGTTTTCACTTCCTGAGGTAGGGGAGACGCGGCAAGTAGGTCAGCCGCGAAATATACATTTTCGCATTATTGTATGTCAACTATAAGTCGCTGACTATAATCGAAGTCTTAGAATATGAAATTATTATAGTAGAAACACTAGAAAACACATACGACGATGTTCGGAATATCATATGTATCGTATGTAACGCGAAGAAACGCATTTTACATGAAAGTAAAAAAGAATAATTGAGAAGTGAACAACACATTGTCGTTTCACGAAAAATTTCCAATTGGTCCTCGCAGAAACGTCGACTGTATGTCATTTTTCCTTCTTCGACACTCGCGATCGTAATGGATAAATCTCAAAATTCTCTTAAGAATCTATTAGATTTAATTTCATTATTTAATTCCGTCATTGAAGCTTAAATAATAAAAGAAAGCTCTTCAAGCCGGTAACTCGCGAAAGGCATTGAACACCAAGTACTTTCGCTGACAAAGATCGGAAATTTCACGAGGAACCGATGCTTACGTGTCCACGATTCCGCCGATTCTGGGGCACCTTGTGTAAAGCGCTGCGTCAAAGCAAAGTTGAGAAAGAGTGTGAAAACAGAACGGCAAGTGCTGTGTGCAAAACATTAACATCGACGTGGGTTCACATAATAATCCTTTTTTTGTTTGTCTACATAAAAACCTCTTAACAATCGCGCGTAAAAAATTCTCTATCGACGCGTGACATTCTCCATTATAAATACACTTTCTCTGCGGATTTGCAAACATAATCCTTAAATTCTAAAAAAATCGCCGCACCGCTTGGTTTCGCTTGTGTATTCCTTTCAATTTTTTTTTACTTTAGATAAATTCTCTATTTGGTCTATTAAGATTCGTTGCACGTGAAAGCAACGAATAACGCTTTGGTCGACTCGATTTGTCTCAGAAAAGATTGTTCAAATTGTTAAAAATTACGTATAAATATTTAAATCCAAAAGGTAAAAGCAAATGCGTTTAAATTAGGATCCACATTATCGAGCCGAACCTCAAATTGAGCTTCGTCGAATCTCCAGCGAATCTTTATCGAGGTCCATCGCGAATTAAATTTTTTTAAAGCTGAATCTCGTCCGAAATCGAACACTTCATACATTTTGTCTGCATCAGTTGTGTAATTCACATGGATATGTCTACACGCGATGAGTAACGAAATATTGAAATTATATACAATAGCTTCTACAGCGTACATTTATACGGGATATCCTGTAAGTCTTAATTAATATTTTAGAGGTGAAATAAGGTAGAATCTTGAACAAAAAGTTCCTTTTTCGATTTTGGCTCGCACCATTATTTGCCGAGTTATTAACAATTACAATTAACTAATCAGATAGAAGTACGCAGGAGCGCAGCATGCCATTGGGGCTCTTGCTCTTACTTTACATGCGTACATAAATTAATAAATGGATAAATTAACCCTTACCCGGTACACTTCAGTGGAATTTCATAACCGGTACAGTGGGGTCTGTAGAACTCCAACGACAAAAATGAAATTGTTAATAACTGGTTAAATAATGGTCCGAATAAAAATCGGAAAAGAAACTTTTTGTTCAAAATTCCACCCTTTATCACCTCCTAAAATATTACTTAAGAATTATGGGACACCTTGTATACATACCTGTTATAATGAAAAGAAAAAGATGACGGTGACAACTTCGTCTGTTATCAAGAACGGAATTATTATATAAAGAAGCGCTAATTTGCGCAGTGATTTAATGGAACATGGATTGAATCAAATACTGTGACTAGACAACTATTCACGTGTTCTTCCGTCGTTGACTCTTCGTCTTTTGTCCAGCTCAGTTATCGCCCGACAAAGCAATTTGATTACAGAAAGCATCTTTTGACGTCTCGTCGAAATACCAATATTTGGTTGAACGCTCCGAAATGAATCGCATATCACTAAAATGCTCGCAGCTTCACAGTGAACACGCAAGGTTTGTTAATTCGAAATTCAGTTCGTCAATGTGGACGCATAATCGATTCGCGACGAGATACGGCTGAAAATTTGCTTCGACAACATTGGACTCTGCTTCAGAGATCCTATAACCCAAAGAAGGTAGAAGATAATCAATGAACAAAAAAACATGTAATTTATTTAAATTTATTTATACGAATTTACTTCTTTACAGAATTCTTCTTTTATTTTTTTGTCGCAGTTTAAGTTTTCAACGATACAAGTATATCTTCAGAGTGAATATTGATATTAAATATGCGTCATTGAAATTGAAACATGATAATGTGAGCACGAGTTGCCGTGTGCGCGGCGTTTATTCGAAATTAGTTGATTTAATTTAATCGAACTCCACCAACGTGATAAACAATTTCCGATGAAATTTTGGCTAAAAGTTGGAAATCACTCGTAGGTTTTTTATTATGTCTCGCATGTGGATTGCATGCATACACATATACATTTTTTATTAACATAATATTTTATGTATATGCGTGTATGAATGTACATATGGTGTAGATTATATTAACAGAGAAAAATTTGTATGTAATGTGCGCTTTGTTTTATAAAGTAAAACAATCACATAACTCGAACCTCTGTAAGTCTTTGATTTGGTCCATTCCATTCCCTTCTGCTCTGGCCCTTTGTCGAAATATTTACATTCTTTAACTCGAAATATTTACGAGGCGGCTAAGCACACTACATAAAAGACCTCTGTAATTCAAAGTTAAAGATATATAGCCACTGTATTTCGACATGATATTTCAAATTTCTATTTATTATTTCTACCTTTATAAGCGGTAAGTGCTTCTGCTATTCACATGAACCTCTATAATTTGAATTTTTTTTTATCTAATCTCTACAACTCGAAGGCCTTTATAAGTCGACTTTTATTTTGTTAGACCTCTGTATCTCGAACACTTCAAATCTATTTCAAAACCTCCATAACACACAGTTTAGCTCTTCCCTTAGGATTCAAGATATGGAGCTTTTACTGTACAAACATATTCGTGTGTCATTTTTTGAGCAATGTAATTTGTATTAAATATATTTGGCGCGATAATTAAAAAATAATTTTTTTAAAAATTTGGTTATAAGATTAACAAAATATATATTTATCTTGCTCTAATTTTTCTTTTACACACATGCACACCTCCCCCCTCCCACACACACAC